>JAPKLY010000124.1:136343-252291 GCA_026898435.1 Prunella vulgaris
GTTATAATAGCCACATAAAAACATCATTGAGAAATTCTATCAACAATATATATAAATTTTCATTAATATTTTATGCTGTTTTTTTAAAAAATACACGATGCATCCAGTGCATGCAAGATTAGGAGAATGACTAAACCTCCAATAAAAAACACAAGTTTAGTGGTTAAAATACAAGTAAAGAAACATGCACAAAATCGATCAAACTTCCGACTAAAGTTACATGGGCTTTTGATTCGTCTCCAATGAGGGAGTTAGAATCTTGTGATCATCATTCATCAGTCATCACCACTTAATATATATATATATATATATAAAAGAATTCAATAATCATTGTAACATGAAAATTTGTTGAAGAATGTGCATATATAGTATGTGTAATGTGTGTGCTTTGTTTTTCAAGATTCAACATTTCTAAGCATCTCCTGGAAGTGTGTGTGATGGTGCTTACAAGCTTTTTCACCCAATTAGGAAAATTTCCCCCACACACCATTCTTGCTTGTCTCAAAGTGGACCTATTTTACTACTTTTCTTCTTACTCTTTAATTAGTATTTCCTACGTCCGCAAAAATTGGACTACCTTCGCAATTTACAGTTGTTAAGAAAAGTTGATGTTGATGTATAAAAGTGAGTGTATTAGTATAAAAAATATTTAATTATTAAAAAAGTATTTGATGTGATGCGTAAAAGTAAGTATATGTGTATAAAAAATGAAAATAATGATTGTAAGTTTTCTATTTCAAGTAAATAGACCATTTAAGACAACGTGAATCATTTATCGTGGACGGGGAGTATCAAAGAGGCATTTCATTACCATCAGTAACATCACCATGAAACTTGTCTTTTTAACTTTTACCGGAAAAAAAAAATAATCAAGTGCAAAATTGGGAAAATTTCAAACACATAAGAGCACATACAAACTTAGCAAGAACCATAATTCTTTTGCCTAAGAATTGCCATAATTGGATTACAAAGTCACCAAGAAATAATTCTAACATGCCGCAAAACAAGATTAAACTCCATAATATCTAAAGAACAAACTTAGAGTCACTGCAATCAACCCAATCACAAACTGCACCATTACACTTGGTTGTATAATTCACAATCAAATGTTAAGTATGATCAAATTCCACCCGATCCGGACAATAATGTTTTTCGTCAATAATATACTGTGAACTTTGGTTAGAGTTCATTAATTCCTTTCCTTACCATGTTTCAAACTCAATTGTTCTTTGAATTTAAATCATGAGCGAGCAACTATGAACCCCAACGGAAGAAGTTCTCAAGAGAGAAGACATATATATTAGACACATAATTCACACACACTATATATGTTAGACTTTAGAATGGCATGTGTTTATCATGATGATACAATTTTCTGGTTTGTGACTATATATGTAAAACAAACAAGGATAATATATATTCACAAGGCATACCCACAAATTAAGCAAGTGATCGATCCAGACATTAAATTTATTAAAACCGGCGGATACAGAAAATAAAGTAAAAATTAAAATGTAGGTATATATGAAAAAACATAACATGCATATTCAATTTCCGATGGTACATCAAAGCTAAGTACATAATTAACAAAATGTGCACATCATCAATATATATATGTTACACAATTAATTAGATAGGTACAACTCATATATCAGCAAATGGTGCCGTGCGTTACGTACTACAACCCAAGCGACAAGTCAAATTCTTCACCTTTCATCTTAGATTAAAAAACATTAATTAATTTCATTATAATTACCCATTTAATTTGCCTGCCACCCAACCCAAACAACTCCGCCGACAACGGATAATTCCCCGCCGGCGTGCTTCCATCGCCGCGACCACCACCAGCCGTGACACCCGACGACTGCGACGCACTAGGCTGCGGCTGAGCCGCCTCCAACGGTAACCTTTCAAAAACTGCATTCGCAAAAGAAGCCGCCATCAGAACCACCGGCCCGGCGGCCATCAACGGCGACACAACACCTATCGACAGGCCACCAGCACCGTCCCCGAGAGAGAGAGTATCTCAAAACGACCGTGCAGCGTGACCACAGCCCCAGGCGGTTGGCGCAGAGTGACTCCGCTGAGCACGCAAACCCCCCTGCCGCGGCGGCGCGCGTATACCGAGATGCTTTGGACGACGTCGTTTCCAGAGGAGACCTGAAGCACGTGGGAGTATCACGGGTGACGATAATGCATGGGAGGCTTGGGCTTGTTCTTGGAGCCCGGGGGACGGCCGCGATTGGTGGTGTTCTTCGGGCGGGTGGATTTGGAGAGCAGGGTTTTGGTGAGCTGAACACCCCTGCTCCATTTCTACATCTAATCTAATTTATACTATTAGACCCAATTGGATGATTGAAAAGAAAAAGTAGTAGAGGAGTATTGAAGATGGATCATCGATCAACTCATCATTATCTCATTAATTCTATCTCTTATTAATTAATTTCTTGCTAGTACGAGCTAGTAGGATTATATTAATATCCTATCCGGCCAACTAAAAATATATAGTAGGAGTACAATTAATTTGTTGCAACAAAGAAGAATTGTATTTGTAGCTCTACCTTTTCTTTTTCGAAGAGAAGAAGAAAGACGAGAGATGCGGTTAGCTAGTGCGCATACACTAGACTGGATAAACTGTTTGAATTGATGCGCGAGAGAGAGAGAGGCGGTGGAAATGTAGGCAGTAATTAAATTCCTTGAATAATTCATCACCAACAATTTACTCCTTTAATTTTTCTTCGGTGGATGCAGCATGGGTGGGTTAAAAACAAAAGGGATTTTTTTTAAGCAATTTTTGCTTGGTGAATTTTTTTTGGTCATGTAATGTTATAAATTCTTTTTTAATTATTTTGATCATTGTTTTATATATAAATTCTTTTTTAATTATTTTGATAATTATTTTATTCATTATAAATTATTCATGAATAATTTATAATGGATAAAATAATTATCAAAATAATTATTCAATACATGGAGAGAATCGTGAAAAACGTGGAGAGAATCGTGAAAAAACACGTTAAATTCTTCAGTGTAAATTGTAAATTCTTCAGTGTTGGCCATAAAATGCTATACATGGAGAGAATCGTGAAAAACATGTTAAATTGTAAATTCTTCAGTGTTGGCCATAAAATGCAATAATTATCATGGAGATAATTATCACACGTTAAATTGTAAATTCTTCAGTGTTGGCCATAAAATGCAATACATGGAGAGAATCGTGAAAAACACCACACATCTGAAGACCATATATTTTCCAAATCAAACATTGAAATCCCTAATATGTCAATTCCCAACAATTTCGCATTTCTAAACAGTATGCGAAATTGCAAAATTTGCAAATGACTAAAAAATGGATTAGTCTTATATGCACAAGTTACACGGTGCAACTCAAGTTCATTTTTAAAAATTTAAACAGTTTATAACTGAAAAGTTAAACAGTTTATTACTTCAAAGTTAAACTATGAAAGATACACTTTTTAGTAATAAACTGTTTAACTTTTCAGTTATAAACTGTTTAACTTTTCAAAAATGAACTAGAGTTGCACCGTGTAACTGGTGCACAAAAGACTTACTCCTAAAAAATATATCTTTTTGAGTCAACGTGTCTAAAATACAATTTAGTCAAATAATCAATGATTACTTTTCATAATTTTCTCAAAAAAGGGATAAGAACTCATATTCAATTGTATCTATAAATATATAAAATTAGAAGTAAATAGAGAGAACATGTGTATTTATTTGAGCAAGTGTAGTGCATTTGTTTTGTGATGCAATAATAGAGCTCACTTCCCACTAAAGAGATTGAGTTAATTTTATCAAAAAATATTATTTAAAATTTTAATTTTAAATTTATTGACATTATATATCAAACTATTTAACCTCTAAGATAATTAATTTAACATATATTCCCTCCGTCTCACTATATGTTACTCATTTTGCCACTTTCATCCGTCAAACTATATGTTTCTCATTTGCGTTTTACTTTTTTTGTAAATTACTATTCACTTTTTTATTATTATTCCATTACTTTATACACTATTTCAATTACTTTTTCACTTTTTCTATCACACCACTTATACTTTTTTCATTTTTCCATCACATCACTTATACTTTTTTGTTTTTATCTTAATCCGTGTGCCAAAAAATAATGAGCAACTTATATCGGGACAGAAGGAGTATATTACACATATAAAAATAAAACTTAAATTTAAAATACATTTTTTTTATTTAAAAGTGATTATTTATTAATTTTAATTATACAATTGAAATTTAAATATTTTTACTAAGATTCTGTAAGTTACATAAAAAATAAATTATTTTTTATGAATTTTAGTGTTTAATTAAAAACTATATGATGGATTAAATATTTTAATACGCCTATATACAATATGTTCTTTTCATATTAAAGTAAAATAATAATGGTAAAAAAATTAATAATAGGTTAATTGATAAAATAAATGTAGTTTATATTTATTTTGATCGGTAAAGAAATACTTTATTAAAAAAAATTAGGTAACATGTATGTTGGAGGAATTTTGAAGCAAGGATTAATTATGTGGCTAGTTTGACTTTATATTTCTCCGGGCAATAATCAAGATGATTATGATGAATTTGAAATGAAAGAAATGTAGAGAGATAAATAATGAAGATGATCTTTATATTCAAAAGTTGGAATCCCTTGAAATTGGTACAAAATTTCTATTTATAGGTTTACAAGATATGTAGAGCCATCAAAATGAGTTGCGCCAGTTGGGCCAGCCCGCCCAGCCATAGTAAAATGAGGGTTGAGTCAAAAATTTCTAAGTCCGTATAGAGGCGGGTCTAGACGGGCTGACCCGTTTGGGTCGAGGGTTAGACGGGGCAGGCCGCGCCAGCCCCGTCAGTGTGTATATATTATATATGTATATATATACATATTAATATATTTTAATTTATTTTTAAATTTAAAATTTTTATTATTCATTTTCTTAATTTCTTCCAAACAAAACTACAAATTATTGTGCTCATCCAAAAAAGAAGAAGAAACTAGTAGCTAAGTCTCAAATAGACGTGCCGTAGTTAATCAGTGGTGTCCCTTCAAGTAGCCGTCCGACTCTCTTTCGTAGTTAATTATCGCTGCCAAAATGATTCTTATGATCTAATGATTGATAAATCTTGAGAGACTTTATGACTTGTGCTAAGTTTATGACTTAACATTATTGATTTATTTTGTGAATTTTATTTTATGAGATTTGTATTATATTTTACAAACTTTACTTTATTAGATTTGTGATTCTCGTGTCAAGGTTTTAGTTATACATTTATTATGTCACTATTTTATTTAATAAATTTATTTGAAATATTAGTTCATAATATTTTTCAATAAAAAAGAAAAAAAATTAGGATGACCCGCTGAAGCCCGCAGCCTGCGATTAAATGGGCTGGGTTGGAGTTTTTGCGACCTGCCATATTTTCAGCCCGCCTTGCCCCGTCAAAAGGTGGGCTTTTGCGGGTTTAGGACCGTCCCGCCCCGCCGGCCCGTTTTGATAGTGTTGGAAGAATTTCTTAATTGTGAAGATTATGTGGCTGAATTGCACTTGAATCCTTCCAAACAATAATTATCAAATGTATTTAGGAGTGTTGTGTACAGAGAGAGAAAGTAGAGAGAAAATGCACTTTTGTATATAATGAACTTGGAGAGAAAAAAATGGTACATTGACCCTATTTATAGTTTTGTATGTGATGAAGTGACACTCTTTAAGTTTATTTAGCTTAATATTCTGACAAGTGTCCTCAACACTTGTCATCATGCCTACTATTAAATTCTAATTACATTGCTTGAACCTACTACATCTCTATTAACTATCTGCGTAGCTACCGGCTCTACTCTAGACTTGGCGAGCTCCTTTGCCTTGGGCTGCTCCGTGGTGTGATATGGGGTGTAGAGCAGGTCTCTTGCTTCTAGTTCCGGGCGACCTATAGGGCGAGCTCAGGGCGAGCTTCCTTGTGAGCTCTCTCTCTCTCCATTGCGTTGACTGGTCAGAGGGTAGTGATGTGGCACCTGGTCACTTAAGCTGGCTCTTGGCGAACTCCTTGGCCTTAAGCTATTAATTTCATTAATTTACCTAGCATAACTTGCTTTAGTTCGCCTATCAACATTTGCCCCCCAACTCGTCCACATCAATGATTTTTCTAATGTGTGGGCGAACTCTTAGTGAAGGCAAACTCCTTTTCGTATGGTGCCGAGCATCTTGGCGAACTACCCTAGGGCGGCGGATGTGTTGATGTGGCACAGAATTTGAGGCATCACACACGCTTTTTCATGCCTCAATTCCCGCTCCCATCATTACTAACTTTTTGAAATTTTGCAAATAAGTCCCCGAACTCTCTGGTATTCACACCTCTCCTGTCTTCCTTCTATAAATAAGGAAAATCAAATTCATTCCATACTTTTGATCTTTTGAAATTCTAGAGCAAAACCCAAGCGCTTTCCGGTGATTCTTCCTCTGCATTGTTAGATTTCTGATCTATTCTTCAAGGTAGAAATGTGAATTCTTCTTTTCTTTAATTTTCTTTGCATTTTTAGTTTCAATTTCTTCTTTTCCTCTTCATTTCTGGGCAAGTAACCATTAACGCCGGCCAATCTTTGAGTTTTCCGGTTGTCCTCTTGATTTTCCAGCCACCGGATTTAAAAATTTCAGTCTTTCCACAAACTTTCATTAATCATATCCCTCAGACCTCGCCTCCTACGAAACTATGTCTTCCTGCTCTTCATCCTCAAGCCGGACCATTTCTAACCGAAATCCAGACAAGAGACCTATGACTGGTGATGAACCAATTCCACAACTAACCCCGATCGAGATTGGATCCAGTTCTGAGGCGACCCCCACAGCTCGCCACATGCTAGGCGAGCTATCTGGCGAAGTTCGACGTGACCTAGAGGATAGGGCCACTAACTCTGGTGGTGACTCTAGCGAGCATATAAGCGAGCTATGGAAGGAGCTCGCCCAGGCAGGTGGTGAGGAGGTCGCTGAGGGTGGGAAGAGGTCGCCGAATCTGGTGGCCCCTCAGGAGAACTAGTGCGTGAGCTTAAGGAGGGGTCCGAGGACGAAGTGGTTACACTGGAGTACCTCCACTCCATTAACTTTCCAACTCCTCAGCTCCCTGAACATAGCATCCCTATTGCTATCGAGCACGAGTTGGACTGGGAGGAGAATGTGGAGAGGTACCAGGGCAGCTTCCCTACACCAGAGCGAACTATTAGGGAAGCAGCTGACAAATCCGATTTCAAGGCAAACAAGCTCCAGAGCGTCATCTCAGAGTTCATGCTTCCTACTCTCTGCCAACGGTTCCGGATCCCCTTGGACATCCATCTGTATGCTCCTGGACTAGAAGAGCAAGCTGACATGCCTCTGGCCGGCCCCACCCCAATAAATGTTCACACTTTGGATGCCGGGCTTACACTGCCCTTGCATCAAATAATCATTCGGTTCCTTTTCGACACAAATTTGGCCATTACGCAGCTAACCCCCAACGCCTGGAGCAGTATGCTGGCCATGTTGGCGACCTTCGGATTAGAAGGATACAAGAATTGTCTGACCACGGCCAAGATCAACCGTGTCTTCAGTGTCACAAAATAGCCGACCGAGGGCAAAGGATATTATTATCTGAAGGCTCGGCCGGTGAGAAATTTTTGGAGAGCCTTCCAAATAAAGTCCACGATTGGAAGGAGCAGTTCTTCTTCATTGAAGGAGACTGGCGAGCTTCCACGAATTATACCGGACAAGGAGGGCGTATCTTCTCTCCTGAAGAATATGAGGAGACTAGCAGTAGGTGGATCATTTCGGTGTGCGTGGGTTGATTTAAGATTTACTAATCTAATCTTCTCTTTTTTGCAGGTCTGAAGCATCACAAGTACGGTCACACCAACTCCGACGTCTCTGAAGCTTTCGAGTACGTGCGTACGGTGTGTTGCCTAAGGAGCCGGAAGGACCGGGTCATTGCACATTTTAGCAAACTTCACTGCCGGAAAGCTGCCCTAGTCCCTACCTCGCCTCATCACCTTACTGTACGAGCTTCGGATCTTCCAGGAATCCATCAAATTGTAGTTTGATCAGTTCGCATAGCTCACCTAGTTTGTCATCAAGTTATTATTGTTTAACCTAATCTTTTTGAACTTGCACAGACCAGGACGTTACAGTTGCCATCCCTCAGATCGAGATCCCTGATGCATACTATACACTTGTCCAGAAGTTGAGGATGGCACCCGATCGCCCTGGTTAGAAGGGTCCACCTTCCGCCGCTGCTCTGGCGACTCAAAAGAAGGCCGAGCTCACCTCCTCAAAGGATAATGTTGGGGCTCCGGTACGCAGAAGAAAGCACCCCCAAGGCCCCGACCAAGACCCAGGTCGTCAAGACCATTTCTAAAAAGGGGGGGCGAGCGAGCTCCCCCACTTCCAGCTTCTCCCTCTGGAGGCCGTCTTCCTCGCGGGGACTGGTCTCGCATAAGTGAAGATGAAGAGTGAGCCCGTGCTTCTAAAAGGCTGAGGTCAGCTGGCCTCGACTCGGAGTTGGAGCGTACTGGGCGAGCTGCTTCTAGATCGGGGCATGGAGATTCTGTGCGAACTCGATCGCTCCCCCCACTACCCAGACTCCCTCAACTCCTCAGAGTCCTCCACCACCATCACCTTATGAGACTCAAGTGGTGGATGACATGCTACTAGGTTCGGACCCCGCCAGATTCGAGTAAATAAAAGTTTTAAGTCTTCATAGTAGGTTTCGTGCTTTATTTATGAACATTTTAACAAGTGCTTTTTATTCTTCTTTGCTTGTAGGTATGCTCCTGCCTCTTATCCTGAGAGGACCGAGGTTCTGCATAATACCGTACGGTCAAAGCCACTTGTCACTGTGCGCGATCTGCCAGCTGGGCTAGCTCGTCACACTCTCGCGGAGGCACTAAGATATTGTTTCGCTTCCTAGTTGGCAATAATCGAGGGGCAGAAGCCAGCGGACTGTGCTCGGTTGGCCATGCACTATGCTTGCGGAGCCTTGCTCGCCGCTCAGAAGGTTGCCGATGACATATCCGCAGCTGACAAGGCTCGCTACGAGACCATGGGTCTCGTCAATAAGTTGGGGGATTAGAAAAAGAAAGCCGTGAAGGCTTTGTCGCTCAGAAGGTCAGGGCATCGCTGACGGCTGAACAAGATGCTCTCAAAAAGTTTGAGAAGCACCAGGCTGACTTCGCCCCCAAAAAGGCTGAACTTGAGGCGACCCAGAAGGAGCTCGCCGCCAAGGATGGGAAGCTCCCCCTTACGAGAAAAGAGCTCGCCCTGGAATGGGAAGCGAGCAAGGAAGTTCGGACGGAGTGCTCTAGTACGAGGGAGGAGCTATGCACAGTCGCCAACCGGATTACGGAACTCCAGAGTCTTCTGGAAGTGTCCATTTCGCCGGAAGCCTTAACAGCTGTGAGGACGCCAACATCAGACCTCGGCTTCGTTCTATGCTATGCTGAGGTCCTCCGTGCCTTTCATTGGGCTGTGGCATAAAAAGCCGACGCGTGGGAGATGCTCGTGAAGGAGTTCAATGAGTGCGTGGAAGAAGCCATCATCCCTCCTGACACCGAAGTGGATATTGGCTGTAGGTATTGTTGGGGTAATGAGCATACCCTTAATGTATGTGAAGAACGAGAAGAAGATGCAAGAAATTTATGTGGTGAGAAGAAGATACAAGAAATGTATGTGAAGAGTGAGAAGAAGATTGGAGAAATGAAGGCAAGATTGAGGATGGAATCCAAAATGTTGATGGCTATCGTGGAAGACCAGTTTCGTAAACTCAAGAGCAGAATTGTGGGGAAAAGGACCAGGATTAAAGACAAGAAGCAGGGGTAATTAATTTCAAAGGGTTTTTTGTTTGATTTTGTTTCGTCTCCAAAGCATAACATTTTACTTGGTTGGTAGTTGGCATTCTATATTATTAAAAAATTTGAATGACCATAAGTACACTTTTTATACAAAATATTTGTCAGATATTAAAAAATGAGATGTGGTAAGCACAGGATCCGTGGCGCAATGGCAACGCGTCTGACTCCAGATCATAAGGTTGCGTGTTCGATTCACTTCGGGTTCATTCTATCTATAAGAAGAAGAAAGACGAGAGATACGGGTTAGTGCACATACACTAGACTGGATAAACTGTTTGAATTGATGTGTGTGTGTGTGAGAGAGGCGGTGGAAATGTAGGCAGTAATTAAATTCCTCTAATTATTCATCACCAACAATTTACTCCTTTTTCTTCGGTGGATGTAGCATGGGTGGGTTAAAAAAAGGGATTTTTTAAAGCAATTTTTGCTTGGTGAAATTTTTTTTGGTCATTATAAATTCTTTTTTAATTATTTTGATAATTATTTTATATATAAATTCTTTTTTAATTATTTTGATAATTATTTTATCCATTCTAAATTATTCCCACGTTAAATTGTAAATTTTTCAGTGTTGGCCATAAAATGCAATACATGGAGAGAATTATGAAAAACACCACACATCTAGAGACCATATATTTTCCAAATCAAACATTGAGATCCCTAATATGTCAATTCCCAACAATTTCACATTTCTAAACAGTATGTGAAACTGCAAAATTTGCAAATGACTAAAAAACATATCTTTTTAAGTCAACGTGTCTAAAATACAATTGAGACACACTTACGTAAAAATTTCTATCGTAAAAATTACCAAAAATAAATATAAAATGAAACTAATCCCACGCGCACTATGAGGAAGTACGAAATGACGCGCTGAGATAACTCACATTCCATGCATAACTAGTTACCTAATGCATAAATTCTCTCCCCCCTACATATCCGAGCACACACACAACCACCACCCCCACTCAATACAAATCTTAGGTACATTTTATTTTAATTTTTTAGTTATTATATTAATTAAAAATTATACAATTAATATTATATTATATATAATAATATATATTTAATTTTATAGTAACACATATTTAATTTTACAGTGACACATATTTGCTCTAATAGTAATACACATTTGTCTCCCAATTTATGTTACAATATGGACAAATGTGTGTTACTATAAGGACAAAATATATTTTTATGAGAATAAATATGTGTATCATAATTTTTTATCATCCATTTAAATGTAGGTACATTGTTTCATGTAATACATATGTTATTATATGAAAAAATAATTATTTATATAAAAATAAATAAATATTTTTGAATAATTAATATTTGTTCTTATAGTAACACATATTTTGCTCTTGCATTGTGTAAAAAATTATTTATTCTATAAAAATAAATGAATATATTTAAAATAACAATATTTTATAAGATAGTAACACACATTTGATCTAATAGTAACACACATTTGTCTCCCTTTTTTGTGTTACTATATAAGCAAATGTATGTTATTATAGGGCAAAATATATTTTTATCAAAATGAATATGTGTTTCTTAATATATTCATCATCCCTTTAAATTTAGGTATATTGTTTCATGTAATACATAGTTATTATATGAAAAAAATAATTATTTATATAAAACAAAACAAAATTTATGAATAATCAATATTTGTTCTTATAGTAACACACATTATGTGCAAAAATTATTTATTCTATAAAAATAAATGAATATATGTAAAATAACAACATTTTATAAGATAGTAACATATATTCTATCAAATAGTAACACACATTTTCTCTAATAGTAACACACATTTGCTCTCCAGTTTATGTTACTATATAGGTAAATGTGTGTTACTATATGAGCAAAATATATTTTTAAGATAATAAATATGTGTTTTTTAATTTATTAATGATCCCTTAAAATCTAGATATATTATTTCATGTAATACATATGTTATTATATTAAAAAAATAATTATTTCTATAAAAATAAATAAATATTTGTGAATAATCAATATTTATTCTTAAAGTAACACACATTTTTCCTTTGCATTATGTGAAAAATTATTTATTCTATAAAAATAAATGAATATGTGTACAATAACAATATTTTATAAGATAGTAACACACATATATTCTAATAGTAACCTATATTTACTCTCCTGTTTATGTTACTAAATGAGCAAATATGTGTTACTACATGGATAAATGTGTGTTATTATACTAACCTAAATTGAGAATAAGTTTTTAAATTTATTATAATATTATTTAATTTATTTTTATATTTATAATAAATTAGTTGGGCTTGGGCTTAAACATCAATTTATTTGCTACATGGAATTATGAGTTTCCTGGGCCGGGGGATGTTGACAAACGCATGAATGAAACTGGGCGCAGTGTGTGGATGGAGTGGGGCGCGCGCGTGAGTGTTTAATTTTTTTAAATTTATTTTTGAAAATTTTTATGGTAGAAATTTCTATATAAGTTTTTGTTAATACAATTTAGTCAAATAATCAATGATTATTTTTCATAAGTTTCTCAAAAAAGGGATAATGACTCATATTCAATTGTATCTATAAATATATAAAATTAGAAGAAAAGAGAGAGAAAATGTGTATTTATTTGAGCAAGTGTAGTGCATTTGTTTTGTGATGCAATAGTGGAGCTCACTTCCCACTAAAGAGATTGAGTTAATTTTATCAAAAAATTTTATTTTTTACTTTATTGCCAATAATTTTAATTTTATTTAAAATTTTAAATTTATTGACATTTATATATCAAACTATTTAACCTCTAAGATAGTTAATTTAATATATACTCCATCCGTCTCACTATATGTTACTCATTTTGCCACTTTCATCCATCACACTATATGTTTCTCATTTGCGTTTTACTTTTTTTTGTAAATTATTATTCACTTTTTTATTATTATTTCATTACTTTATACACTATTCCAATTACTTTTTCACTTTTTCTATCACACCACTTATACTTTTTTCATTTTTTTCATCACATCACTTATATTTTTTTGTTTTTATCTTAATCCGTGTGCAAAAACTAACGAGCAACTTATATCGGGACAGAAGGAGTATATTGCACATATAAAAATAAAACTTAAATTTTAAATATATTTTTTGTTATTTAAAAGTGATTATTTATTAATTTTAATTATACAATTGAAATTTAAATATTTTTACTTAGATTTTGTAAGTTACGTAAAGAATAAATAATTTTTTTTATGAATTTTAGTGTATAATTAAAAATTATATGGTGGATTAAATATTTTAATACACCTATAAACAATATAATCTTTTCATATTAAAGTAAAATAATAATGGTAAAAAAAATTAATAATAGGTGAATTGATAAAAAAAATGTAGTTTATATTTATTTTGATCGGTAAAGAAATATTTTATTCAAAAAAATTGGGTAACATGTATGTTGGAGAAATTTTGAAGCAAGGATTAATTATGCGGCTATATTGATTTTATATTCCTCCGGACAATAATCAAGATGATTATGATGAATTTGAAGTGAAAGAAATGTAGAGAGAGAAATAATGAAGATGATCTTCGTATTCAAAAGATGGAATCCGTTGAAATTGGTACAAATTTTATATTTATAGGTTTACAAGATATGTAGAGCCGTCAAAATGGGTTGGGCCAGTTAAGCCAGCCTGCCCCGCCATAATAAAATGAGGGTTGAGTAAAATATTTCTAAGCCCGTATTGAGGCGGGCCTAGACGGACTGGCCCGTTTGGGTCGCGGGTTGGTGGGGCTGTTAATGAAATCTTCAAAACATAGGTTTATATGTGGCTTCAAAAAAAACATGATTCCATTAACAGCGGGTCGAATTAAGTATACTGGAATTGCAAGTTGAACATTCTGGAAAGATTTCGACATAACTTCGTTAAAGCAGCGAAAAATTATTCTATTTCTGAAAATGAGGCCTATTTATAGGACTTTTTACAAGCAGGTGGTGGATGGGAAAATGACACGCTTTCTAATAAGCTTACACGTGTCCTTTGCATGCAAAATAAGATAATTACAACGGAAAATCGATAAAAAATAGTCAAAATGGAGCTCTGGCGATCATCTTCAAGGGCGGCGAACAGCTAGTTAAAAGATACCTTAGGAGGCGAGCAGCTGGTTGGGCGAGCAGGTGAGTTGCTCGCCTATCCCAGAAATTGAATGACCTGCTCGCCCCTATGTGCTATAGGTGGCGAGCAGGTGGTTGGACGGGCAGGTGAGCTGCTCGCCTCTCTTCAATTTGTAGTACTGCTCTCCAATTTCTTGTTCTTCATGAAATTTTCTTCTTTCTTTGTTGATCCATGCATAACTTAGCTGCATCCACACCTCTTTCTAGTGATCTCTTTTAATATGATTGATCATCTTTAGGACACGTCACCCGGGATTACGTTAATTACTTTCTTGAGCATCTGGACTAAGTTATTTCATTAACAAGGGCAGGCCGCGGGCTGGGGTGGGCCAGCCCGCCAGTGTGTATACATTATGTATGTATATATATATACATATTATATGATATTTTAATTTATTTTTAAAATTTAAAATTTTTATTATTCATTTTCTTAATTTCTTCTAAAAAAAAAAACAAATTATTGTGCTCATCTAAAAAAAAAAAGCTAATAGTTAAGTCTGAAATCGACGTTGCCGTAGTTAATCAGTGGTGTCCCTTCACGTAGTCGTCCGACTCTCTTTCGTAGTTAATTGTCGCTACCAAAATGATTCTTATGATGTAATGATTGATAAATCTTGAGTGACTTTATGACTTGTGCTAAGTTTATGGCTTAACATTATTGATTTATTTTGTCAATATTATTTTATGAGATTTGTATTATATTTGAAAAACTTTACTTTATGAGATTTGTGATTCTTGTGGCGAGGTTTTAGTTATAAATTTATTATGTTACTAATTTATTTAATAAATTTAGTTGAAATATTAGTTCATAATATTTTTCAAAAAAAAAAAAAATCGGGATGGCCCGCTGAAGTTCGCAGCCCGCCATTAAATGGGCTGGGTTAGAGTTTTTACGACCTGCCATATTTTCAGCCCGCCTCACCCCGCCAAAAGGTGGGCTTTTGCGGGTTTTGGACCGTCCCGCCCCGCCGGCCCACTTTGATAGTGTTGGAAGAATGTCTTAATTGTGAAGATTATGTGGCTGAATTGCACTTGAATCCTTCCAAACAATAATTATCAAATGTATTTAGGAGTGTTTTGTAGAGAGAGAAAGTAGAGAGAAAATGCTCTTTTGTATATAATGAACTTGGATAGAGAAAAATGGTACATTGACCCTATTTATAGTTTTACATGTGATGAGGTGGCACTCTTTAAGCTTATTTATCTTAATATGCTGAGAAGTGTCCTCAACACTTGTCATCATGCCTACTATTACATTTTAATTGCACTACTTGAACATACTACATATCTATTAACTATCTGCGTAGCTACCGGCTCTACCCTGGACTTGGCGAGCTCCTTTACCTTGGGCCGCTCCGCGGTATGATATGGGGAGTAGGGCAGGTCTCTTGCTTCTGGTTCCGGGCGAGCTCTCTCTCTCTCCATTGCGCTGACTAGTTAGAGGGTAGTGATGTAGCACCTGGTCACTTAAGCGAGCTCTTGGCGAACTCCTTGGCCTTAAGCTATTAATTTCATTAATTTACCTAGCATAACTTGCTTTAGTTCGCCTATCAACATTTGCCCCCAACTCGTCCACATCATAATTTTTCTAATGTCTGGGCGAACTGTTTTGCCTCCGTGGGCGAACTCTTAGTAAAGGCGAACTCCTTTACGTATGGTGCCGAGCTTCTTGATGAACTACCCTAGGGAGGCGGGTGTGCTGATGTGGCACATAATTCTAGGCGTCACCTACGCCTTTTCATGCCTCAATTCCCGCGCTCATCATTACTAAATTTTCAAAATTTTGCAAATAAGTCCCCGAACTCTCTGTTATTCACACCTCGCCTGTCTTCCTTCTATAAATAAGGAAAATAAAATTCATTCCATACTTTTTATCTTTTGAAATTCCAGAGCAAAACCCAAGCATTTTCCGGCGATTCTTCTTCTGCATTTTTAGATTTCAGATCGATTCTTCAAGGGAGAAATGTGAATTCTTCTTTTTTTTTTCTTTGCGTTTTTAGTTTCAATTTCTTCTTTTCATCTTCATTTTCTGGGCAAGTTACCATTAACGCCGGCCAATCTTTGAGTTTTCCGGCTGTCCTTTTGATTTTCCAGCCACCGGATTTACAAATTTCAGTCACTCCACAAACCTTCATTAATCATATCCCTCAGACCTCACCTCCTACGAAACTATGTCTTCCAGCTCTTCATCCTTAAGTCGGACCATTTTTAACTGGAATCCGGGCAAGAAACATGTGACTGGTGATGAACCCATTCCACAACTGACCCCGATCGAGATTGGATCCAGTTCCGAGGTGACTTCCGTAGCTCGCCACATGCCGGGCGAGCTATCTGGCAAAGTTCGACGTGACCCAGAGGAAAGGGTCACTAACTCTGGTGGTGACTCTAGCGAGCATATACGCGAGCTATGGGAGGAGGTCGCCCAGGCAGGTGGTGAGGAGGTCGCCGAGGGTGGGGAAGAGGCCGTCGAATCTAGTGGCCCCTCGGGCGAACTAGTGCGTGAGCTTGAGGAGGGGTCCGAGGAGGAAGATGTTACACTGGAGTATCTCCACTCCAATAACTTTCCAACTCCTCAGCTCTCGAACATAGCATCCCTATTGCTATCGAGCACGAGTTGAACTGGGAGGAGTATATGGAGAGGTACCAGGCGAACTTCTCTACACCAGAGCGAACTATTAGGGAAGCAGCTGATAAATCCGATTTCAAGGCAAACAAGCTCCAGAGTGTCATCTCAGAGTTCATGCTCCCCACTCTCCGCCAATGGTTCCGGATCCCCTTGGACATCCATTTGTATGCTCCTGGACCAGAAGAGCGAGCTGACATGCCTTTGGCCGGCTTCACCGCAATAAACGTTCACACCTTGGATGCCGGGCTTACACTGCCCTTGCATCCCATAATTGGTCGGTTCATTTTCGACATAAATTTGGTCATTACGCAGCTAACCCCCAATGCCTGGTGCGGTATGCTGGCCACATTGACGATCTTCAGATTAGACGGATACAAGAATCATCTGACCATGGCAGAGATCAACCGTGTCTTCAGTGTCACAAAACAGCTGACCGAGGGCAAAGGATATTACTATATGAAGGCTCGACCGGTGAGAAATTTTTGGAGAGCCTTCCAAATAAAGTCCACAATTGGAATGAGCATTTCTTTTTCATTGGAGGAGACTGGCGAGCTACCACAAATTATACCAGACAAGGAGGGCGTATCTTCTCTTCTGAAGAATATGGGGAGGCTAGCAGTAGGTGGATCATTTCGGTGTGCGTGGGTTGATTTAGATTTACTAATCTAATCTTCTCTTTTTTACAAGTTCGAAGCATCACAATTACATTCACACCAACTCCGACGTCTCTGAAGCTTTCGAGTGCGTGCATACTGTGTTGTTGATAGATTTTGTTAATAACTAGATTATGGCTGTTAATCCGTGGAAATCTATCAAACAATAACAAGAATTAAAGTTTGTTCTTGAGTATAGAATATATATATATATAGAGAGAGAGTATGAGCTTTAGAGTGAGAAAGTGTTTGTTGGATTATGAGAACTTAGAGAGAGAAAGATACATGGGAGACATATTTATAGGTTTACATGTATGAGGTGGCACCTTGTGAGCCTTCCTGGCTTTAGGTGTTGACAAGTGTCCTTACTCACTACTATGCTACCTTTATAACGCTTCGTCCTACTACACCTCTACTTGCTATTTATACAATCGATGTCTATATCCTGGACCTAGGCGAGCTTCTGGGCGAGCTTCAAGGTCTTGTGTCAATTTGAATTAATGTAGAGATGGACTTTGGTTTGGTTTCCTCAGATATGGGCGAGTTACCCTTCAAAGGGCGAGCTTGCTTGCGAGCTTCTCTCTCCTAGGCTTGATCGGTCATTTGACTTGGGTCACTGGGCGTCTGGGCGAGCTTCTTTCCTCTCTTGGCGAGCTCCCCCATGTTGACTCTGGTCAAGGTTGATGACGTAGCTTCTAAGCAGGTCGGCGACCTTCTTAGCCTTGGCAAAATAATTTCGTAATTAGTCTTGGGTAGTTCGCTTATCAACATTTGCCCCCCAGCTCGCTCACATCATTATATTTCTATTGTGTGGTGTTTAACCAAAAGGCATCTACGTGTAAGTTTACACGATTGTTATTGCAATGGCAATATTTTATATCGAACCCAAAGGAGACGGAGATTTGTAAGGTAAGACGATTGTTCTTGATTAAAAAACACAAAGCAAATAAAGGGGATTTGGTATCTATGTCTACTAGTGCGTCAAACTTGTAAACTACCTATCACCTTAGGTTGCAAAGTGAGCGAGTGTGAGAGTTATGTGCTAGTGTACTATCCTATGTTTCATATGGTGAGGTATCACTTTCTCATGCCATGGAATTGTGTACAATCAATTGGTAAGTCACTCTAACATGCAAGAGGTCTCCCTAATAACACATTAAAGCCTCTAATTGTTCTTCCTATTCACTAAGTATAGCTCTCACTATCTTAGGAATTTAATCAAACACTTGACATGCATTTGGCCTAGTACAAGAAGATTTAGGAAAATAGGCCAATTCTCATTGAGACTATCTCCTAATGGCCCTTACAATCAACTACACATGCAAGGTATTCATACAATCCATCAATATAGAGAATTGATCATACAACAATTCATAGCAATCAAAAGATCAACATAATCACCATACTACTCCATAGGAGTCATACACCAACACACAAAGGGATTAGCCCATGGCTAATTTGGTAAATATAAAAGAAATAGAAGCAATTGCAATCATCATTAGGAATTATACAAAGTATTCAAGAATTTACCTATTACAATTGGAATTGAAAAGATACAAGATTACCTCTAGAAGCTAGAAAATGATCCGACAATAGAAATTGAAAATCAATCGGTAGAAATGTAGCTTGAGCTATACTAAGAATGCAGGAGAAAACTGATCGTCAATCCACACGGTAGATCACAAGTAATCGTCGAAATCGTAAATGGAAATTTAAGAACACCACTTGGAAACTAACTCTAACTTCTCCTAATCTAGTGAGAGAATATGAATCTAAGAAAATGATAAAAGTCCTTTAGAAAATCTAAGATGGAAGTATATATAGTGCCCTTGGATCATTGACTAAGATGCCCTTCATTAAAACGCGCGAAAATACGAAAATAGCCCTGAAAATATGAGAAAACTGAGCTGTTGTCGCCCAAGAACTGTAGGCCTGTCGACCACTCGGGCGACAACTTACTCGACAAAAGGCCCTCGTGTCGTCCAAGAGTTGAGCAACTGTCGACCAGGCTTGGTCGACATCTAGCTCGGCAAATGCCTGTCTTTCCAGGTAATTAGGTCGCGCGAGGCTTGTCTTCCGAGGAAGGAGTCTGTGTCGCCCGAGGCCTTAGTCTCGGTCGATGCGTGATTTCCTTGTTTTTGTCATTTCTTGAGCTCTAGAACTCCGATTGACTTGATTCTTTTTGCATTGCGACCCTCTCTCCAAGCTCTTCAACATAGGATAGCAATTTCTCCATTTTGCTCAACTCCAGAATTTGGACTTTTCTCGAACTTGCTCGTTTCTTCCTCATTTTGCTTATTTTCACCTACAATCACAACTTTCTAGCAAAAAAGGGTTAAATACACAAAGTATCACATAATAGGGTCAAATATGAACATAATATCACCAAAAGCATATAGAAATGAGTGCTAAAACATGCAATTATGACCCTAATCATGTGGGCGAGCTGAATTACCTCAGTGGGTGAGAGCTCGCGCACTGGCAAACTACCTCTAGACCTGATGCCGAGTATATCGGCGAGCTATCATGTGGCGGTGAGAGTGCTGACGCGGAGCGAGAATCAAGGCGTCGTGCATGCCTTTTTAGGCCTCAGTTCCCGCGCCCATCATGACAAAACTTTCAAATCTTTATATATAGGTCCTTGAACTTCTCGAATATTGTAGCTCGCCTTGCCGTCTATAAATATGAGAACTCGACTTCATTTCTTACTTTTTACATTTCCGAATTTCCAGAGCAATTTCCTGGCGAACGGTTTTCTTGGCATCCGATGGATTTTTGAGAATATTTCAAGCTAGAACTCCATTTTCTTTTCCCTTCAATTTTTTCTTTTGTAGATTCCTTTCCATTCCTTTTCGATTCCTTTGAGTTTCTGGAAACTTTGAACGTTTCCGGTGACTTTTTGAATTTTCCGATCGTCTTCATCCTGAAACTCCAGCTACTGGATTTTCCTAGGGCTTAGAACATTTTAAGACTTCGCCTTAACTATGTCGACCCAATCTTCGAGCAAAACTCTTTCAAACCGTAACCCCGAAAAGCAACCCATGACTGAGAATGCACCGATCCCCCAAATGACCCCAATCATTATTGACTCTGGATCCAAGGCGGGCTCAGTAGCTCGCCCCAATTCTGGTGAGCTTTCGGGCGAGGTTCGCTCTGAACTGAGGGAGAAGGCCTCCAGCTCTGTCTGTCGCGATGTTTGGGGGGATGAGGAGGAGGTCGCCCTTGAAGAGAGGGTTGCTAGTGGCAACGAAGAGGTCACCGAGGAGGATGAGGAGGTCGCCGAGGTGGGTGAACCAGAGGGCGACCTTGAAGAGGTTACAATTGATTGGCTTCGTTCAATTGGTTTTCCATTTCCCCAACTTCCAGAGCATCAAGTCCCTGATGACGTGGTGCATGCATTCGATTGGGAAGAGTACATTGCCGAGCATGTGGCGAGCTTCCCTCTCCCTGAGTGAACTTTCTAGGATGCGAAAGATAAGTCTAGTTACAAGGCGAGCGAGGTCCAGAGCGTCGTTAATGAGTATGCTCTTTCCCAACTTCGCGAGAGATATTGAATCCCCCTCGATATCTTCTTGTATGCACCGAAGAAGAGTGAGCGAGCTGATGCGCCTCCAGCTGGGTTGACTGCCATCAGTGTGCACACCCTCGAGACCGGGCTTACACTGCCCTTGCACCCAATCATTGGCCAGTTCCTCCACGACAACAACCTCGCCATCACTCAGCTCACTCCAAATGCCTGGAGCAATTTATTGGCGACCTTGTCTATCTTCGGGCTGGAGGGATACGAGAACCGGCTAACTTCAGCGGAAATTGGCGAGCTATTCACCGTAACCCGGTAAGTGAAGGATGGCATGGGGTACTATTACCATAAAGCTCGCCCAGAAGAGAAATTCCTTGGGGTCCTTCCCAACAAAGTCTGCGACTGGAAGGAACAATTCGTGTTTATGGGTGGAGATTGGCGAGCTTCGGTCAATTACTCTGGGCGTGGAGGCCGTATTTTCTCACCTGAGGAATACGGAGAAGCTAGCAGTAGGTCGCCCATTTCGGTGTGTGTGGGTTGAATTAGATTTACTAATCTAATTTCTTCTCTTTTGTAGGTTTGAAGTGCCACAAGTCCACTCGTGGCAAACCTGAAGTGTCCATTGAGTTCGACCTTGTGCGAGCTATTTGCTACTTGAGGAGTGAGGAAGACCGGGACGTCGCCCACCTTTGCAAACATCACTGCCTCAGACTTGCCGAGGTTCACACCTTACCACATCATCTCACTGTTCAAGGTCCGGAGCTTCCAGGTTTGCAACTCATCAAAGCTCACCAACTAAGTAAATAGCTTGCCTGGACGTTTGACTTTACTCTTTTGATCATGTGTAGGTGGTGCCGCTGTTGCATTCCCACCCATCGACATCCGTGAGGCTTATCACGTCCTAGCTCACCGCTACACCATGGGTCCACCACGCCCCAACAAGTTGGGATTACCATCAACTCTCGCGCTAGAGGCGAGCAAAAAGGTAGAGGTCGCCTCAAAGAAGGGCGACGTTAGTGGGTTCGGGACTCAGAAAACGTCCACCAAGACTCCGGCTAAGATCCCGGCCTCAACCAAGACTACTCAGGTCACCCGGACAAACAGAGGAGGTGGGCGAGGTTCGGCTACACCCAAGCGAGCTTCCCAGCAAAAAAGAGGTCTCCAGAGGGGAGATGGGTCGAGAGTGGGCGACGAGGATGCTCAAGGTCGCAAGAGGACCAAGTTCACCCTCCAGGACGAGGCGTCCGAGCAAGTAGCTCGCTCGGGGTCGGGCCATGGTGGATCCACCCAATCTACTGCTCCTTTGGCACTTGCCCCCACGCTAAGGTCACCGCCGTCCCAATCACCATTTGGGGTCCAAGTGACGGACGACACTGTTCTGGGTTGGGACCCCGAACGAGTCCAGTACGTAGCTCGCCAAACATACTTGTTTCTTTATGTTATTTTTGTTTTCATTTATTGATCCAAGTGTTTTGACTTCGCAGCTATGCTTCCATTGCCTTTCCTCACCGGCATGAAGCCCTCCACTTTTACGAGCGATCTCGCTCCCTCACTTCCATGCGCATCCTCCCGTGTGGCCTCACTCAACAGACCGTAAGCGAAGTGCCGAGGTACTGGTCGAACCCTCAGTTGGTGACCTTGGAGAAGCAAAACCTGATCGAGAATGCCCGACTCTCCATGCACTACGCTAGTGGGCTCCTGCTCACCAATCAAAGGGTGATCGATCAGGCGACTCAGCAAGAAGTAGGTCGCCAGGAGAAGAATGCGAACTACATCAAGATGGCTGAGTCTCTTGATAAGGTGAAGAGGTCAGCGGAGCTCGCCGAGTAGGAAGCAGCCGCATCCTTGGCGGCTGAGCAAAGTGCCCTCGAGCAACTCAGTGAACTTCAACTCAAGGTCACCACAGTCCAGAGGAATGTGGATGCTCAAATCCTTACCAAGGAAGAGGAGTTCGTTGAGAAGCTCGTGAGCAAGGATGACGAGCTTTCAGTGATGAAGAGGGAGCTAGAACTGCAGCTGGGCCTGACGAAGAGTGCTTGAAGCTAAGAGATGAACTCTCGGCCAAGATTAACGAGGTTGCCGAGCTACGGAACAATGCCACCTCCCCTGCGACCTCCGAAGCCTTGAGAGCTGAGGCCTCTGACAGAGGATTCGTCCAATGTTATGCCAAGGTCATCAGGTCCATTTGGTGGGTGCGAGCTCACAAGGACGATGAAATGGCGGCCGTGGTGGGCGACTTCAAGGAGTGCCTTGAGAAGGCCAAGTTCGGCGATGAGACTGAGCTAGACATTGGCGACCTAGCTCAACTTGGGGTCCCCCTCGACTTTGTTCCGGCGTGCTTCAACATCATTCAAACGGTGCTCGTCCCAGAGGTCAATGTCGCTGAAGAGAAGCTCGCCGAAGGAGAAGAGCGAACTCCCCCTACTGTTGAGCAGCTGCAGGAGGCATGTGGGGACCTCATGCTCGATACCAGTGAGCTAGACACCAGTGAGCTTACTGGCAACATCACTGTGCTGCCCCGACTTTCACCCCAGTCGGCCAAGTTGCTGGTGGTGAGGTCGCCCACGAGGTCGCTCAAACCGAAGCTCCTGCTGATGCCTCCGCCACTCCTACTCCTGATGCTCCCGCAGCTCCCGAGACTTAGGGCCTTTTTATCGTTTTTCCTTAGCTTTTGGTTTTTCTTTTGTTAAGTAGGAGTAGCTCGCCGGGCTTGTATAGCTCGCCCAGAAGGAGCTTCTTTTTGTAGTTTTAAAGATGGTCAGCTAGTCGGCCTTTGTGACTAGCACTACTTTGTATACTTAGAAAATTTTTAAGTATTTTTTTGAATGAATGACTCTTTGGCTTCAAGTCTATTTTAATTTTTTACGTACGTTATATCCTTAATTAACTTGTTTTTACATCTTCGGTACTTATTTGCTCATCTTATTCCACTTTTGGGAAGCGAATTGTTCGTTTTACGTCGCTTTGGACTACGAATTGTACCTTTATTTGACTAGTACGTATTCTTCGTCTTACACCACTTAGGGTCGCGAATTGCTCATCTTAAACTGTTTTAGGTAGCGAGTTGTACTTTATTTTAATTCACTTGGGCAATTGGGTTTCACGAACCTTGCCTTAGACGTTTTTATCGTCTTTTTGTGAATTTTTCTAACTTAGGGCAGTTGGTTCTTGGTGATCCTTTAAGAAGGATACCTTCGCTAACCTTGGGCACTTTGGCCTTTGCCTTTGAGCTTTTAGAGTACAACGTTCGGGACCTTGGTCCTTGTGTATTACGAATCTTCGAACAGTTAATATTTCTGAAAAATTCTAACTACATATAGTAATATGATTTACATAGGTTGCCATCAACATTTCTGATGCAAACCTTCGACTAGTCTATTACAAGCAGTGGTTCACCTTCCTCTGCTGCCAACAGCTGGGTATACTCTACTTTCTTCCAACTCTTCGAACTAGTGTAGGCACACGTTTGTACAATGAATCTATCATCTTAGTTTCAGAAGTCTGATTTGGCAGCACACACATGATCTTGGACAGACTCCTCAAGGAAATGTAGCAGCTTCTTCTTTTAGGGGCATATAAGCTTTCTTCTGAGCATTCACTATACGATGGACTTCTTTTCATACTCCAATCCTTCCGCTGCTACTGATAGAATTTCTTTAGCTGTGCTGCGCTCCATGTATATGATGATGCTTTTCCTTCCATGTCTTCAAGATCATACGTTCCGTTTGCCTAAGCCGCAGTTACTCTGAACGGTCCTTCCCAGTTTGGTCCAAATACACCAGGCGGATTAGCCAACTTTCTCTTTAGTACTAACTCCCCTACTTTGAACCTTCGATCTCGAACCTGGGAATTGTAGTACTTCTCCGCCCTTTGCTTGTAGGTGGCATTCTTTAATTCTGATGAAGCTCTGGTTTCCTCGAGCAAGTCTTTTTCCACTGCCAAGGCTTCATTGTTCTCCTTTTCTTTATAACCGACCACCTTCCAAGTCTTGTTCTGAACCTCTACCGGTATAACTGCTTCAGTTCTGAAAGCTAAGGCAAATAGTGTTTCCCCGGTACTTGCTCGGTATGACGTTCTGTATGACCATAGAACCTCCGGGAGTTCATCCGCCCATCTTCCTTTCTTGTCTTCAAGGCGGATCTTCAGACATGTTTCAAAATCTTATTCACTGCTTCGACCTGACCGTTTGACTGGGGATGGTACGGAGTTGAGTAGTGCTTTTTCATGTTCCATGAACTGCAAAAGTCTCTCAACTTCTGATTGTCGAACTGTCTACCATTATTCGTGACTATCGACTGCGGAAGTCCAAATCGGCATATCATATTTTTCCATATAAAACTGATCATCCTTTCCTGCGTCACTGTTGTAAGTGCCTCGGCTTCAGCCCACTTAGTGTAATAATCCACTGCTACTAGAGCGAACTTTACACCGCCTCTGCCAGGTGGAAATGGGCCGATCAAGTCGATACCCCATTTTGCAAAAGGTCACGGGCTGAAGACCGACTTAAGTTGAGTAGCTGGAGAGTGAATATTAGGTGTGAACAGCTGACACTTTCGGCACCTTCGAGCGAAGCTAATGGCATATTTTCGTAGAGTGGGCCAGGAGTACCCTTGTCTAACTGTCTTGTATGCCAAAGCTTGCCCCCCAGCGTGACTTCCGTAAATTACTTGGTAGATTTCTTCTAACACCTCGAACCTTGCTTTTCTGACAAGCATTTGAGTAGGGGTAGAGAAAATCCACGCTTGTAGAGTTGGCCGTCTATCAACGTATATCTGGCTGCTTGCTTCACTTGCCGACTAGCTTCCCACTCATCTTCAGGGATTGATCCGTCCTTCAAGTATTTTTGGATCAGAGTGCGCCAATCATCATCTTTCTGCCCCCACTCGAGGTCTGATTTATTTTGTAATCAGACGTTGAGGGGTCTTTCAACTTGGTGATAATGACTTCTGTCAAGTCTGCTTCGCCGTGACTGGTGGCTTGTCGGGCTAGTGCATCAGCTTGTGTATTCTCCAACCTCAGAATCTGCTCGATGTAAACTTGTTTGAACATCAAGATCAGATGCACAACTATCTTCTGATACACCATCATCTGCTGGTCTTTTGCTTCATACTCCCCCCGGACTTGGGATATTATTAGCTGGGAATCTCCAAAAATCTGAAGATTGGTTGCCCCCACAGCTAATGATAACCTAAGTCCGGCTATTAATGCCTCGTACTCTGCCTCATTGTTCGTTGCTCTGAAGTCGAACCGGATTGCTAAGGTGAAGACTTGTCTGTCTGGGCTTATTAGCACTACACCGGATTCTGCTGCTGTGCTCGTTGATGATCCGTCTACGTAGAGGTGCCATGGAGCTATATGCCCCCTCGTCAGATCTTGTGGGAAAGTTAGCTCGATGATGAAATCGGCGAGCGCTTGTCCCTTGATCGCTGTTCGGGGTGCTTAGGTTATACCGTATTAGCTAACTTCTAGTGACCATTTCAACAAGCGTCCTGCAGTGTCCAGCCGGTGTAGGATTTGCAGTAATGGGAACATCGTCAACACCTCTACTGGATGGTCGAAGAAGTAGGGCCACAACTTTTTAACACTCATCACCAGTGCATAGGCCAGCTTCTCCGTTGGGGTATACCACAACTCAGCTTCCTGTAAGACTTGACTTACGTAGTACACTGGTAAGTGTGTTTTGCCCTCTTCTCGAACTAGGACAGAACTAATGGACACCTCCGACGCTACTAGGTATAGATATAGCTTTTCACCAGGTATTGGTTTTGACAGGATTTAAGTGTTGGCTAAGTACGACTTTATATTCTCGAAAGCTTTCTGGTACTCACTCGTCCACCGAAAGTCGTCTTTGTGTCTTAGTCTGTTGGCTTTTATTGCTTCAAAGAACGGACGACTCCGATCGCCGGTTCTGGAGATGAATCGGTTCAAAGCTGCCAAGCATCCTGTCAATCTTTGAACCTTTGGCACTGAGTCTGGTGCACTCATTTTGATGATACATTTGACCTGCGTCAGGTTGACCTCTATTCCCCTTTGGCTCACCAGGTGCCCTAGGAACTTTCCCGAGTGTATGCCGAAGCTGCTCTTCTTTGGGTTTAACTTCATATTGTACTGCGTAGTATGTCGAAGGTTTGCTTTAGGTGGTCGAGGTGATCCTCCTTTCGCAAACTCTTGACAACTATGTCATCCACGTATACTTCCATGGTATGGCCAATGTGTTGATCAAACATCTTGTTCACCAACCTTTGGTAGGTAGCTCCGGTGTTGATGAGTCCGAACGACATCCTCTCCCAGCAGTACATGTTCTTGTTGGTATAGAATGTCGTGTGTTCTTGGTCATCTGGGTGCATTGCTATCTGGTGATAGCTTGCAAAGGCGACCATGAACGTCATCATCTCGTGTCCTGCAGTGCTATCTACAAGTTGATCGATGTGGGGCAGTGGGAAGTTATCTTTTGGGCACGCCTTGTTTAGGTCCGTGAAGCCGATGAACAACCTCCACGTTCCGTTGGGCTTCTTCACCAGGACTGGGTTCGCAACCCACTGCGGGCACAAGGCTTCCTTAATTAACTTGTTGTCTAACAGCTTCTTGACCTCCGTGGTTAGAGCTTCATATTTGTCCGGTCCATACTTCCTTCGCTTTTGGCGGATAGGTTTCCTCGTCGGTCTATATTAAACCGGTAACATGCATGTTCCAACGGGATTCCCATCATGTCTTCGTGGGACTAGGCGAATACGTTTAAGTTGGACATGAGGAAAACCTCCATCTTTGACCGGTACGGTTCTGACAACTCGGAACCTATAAAAAGTTCCAAGTCCCTTTCCGGGTCCACTGGGATTGCGGTTAATTCCTCCATGGGAGTGGCCTTCCTTTTCTGGTTCTTCCACCTTGGGTCTTTCAGGAACTCTTCCAAGTTCTCTTTCATCACCGGTTCATGGCCTATTCGAGGTTCCAAATCTTCGCCACCTTTATCATCTTTGGCTGGTTCGTCAACTTTTCTTGCTCCCCGAGGTGTTAGGTTGGATGCCCCTCAACTTGGGGAACTTGATCAACCTCCATTGGCTCTGGTTCTTGATCTTCCACAGGTTTTTGTACTTGGTTTGTATGAGTCTCCTCAACCTCTTCCATGGGCGCCGACTGTGCGTCTTGCACAGGTTCTTGCACTTGGATAATCTCATTTGTCAACTCTGGCAGATCGTCTACCTCCATTAATTTGGTTTCGGTCGAGATAATGTCTAGGATGTTTGGCTCATCTGTCGGAATTTGAATATCCTCTTCGAGTATGTGAACCTGCATTACAGACTTCTTTACTTGGCCATTTTTAATTTGAAGCAAACATCCCCTAGCCTTTTTCTGATCGCCTTTAACAGTTCCGACACCATTAGGAGTTAGGAATTTTCAATAGTAGTAGTAGGTCAAACACGCCGTTTTAAATTCATTGATAAACGGGCGGCCAAGGAACCCATTGTAGGTAGACTGCTGGTCAACAATGAGGAAATCTACGAGCCTAGTCAGTCTCCTCTTTGGGTCCTCGGCCGATACAAGTTGGACGCTCAACCTAATCTCACCTACGGGGACGGTTACAGCTTCTCCTAACCCCACTATCCTAGCATTACTAGGTTCTATGTACGACTCAAAATCACCTAAGGCATCTAAGGTGGATTTGAAGAAAATGTTGGTGAATGCGAAAGTATTAACCAGCAGCCTGTGAACTCGGTCGTTCATAATATTGGCGCTGATCACCAACGAGTCGTTGTGAGGGGTCAGCACTCCTTCTAAGTCCGCCTGTTAGAACATAAGTTCAGCAGTGGGTTGAGCAGCGGGCTTGGAGCTGGAACTCCCTTCTTGGACCTGGTTGATGGCCCGGACCTCGGCCTTTCTCTGCCTCTTGGAGATGGAGGATCTTCCATCTTGGAGACCTCCGACAACTCCAAAATGTTCTTCGAGAACCAGGAGTTCTCGAGTAGGTTCTTGATCTTGCGGAAATGGGGAGGCGCCCTATGTCTATGTTATGGACCGCGGCGGTCTTCATCTTTTTCTTCATCATCGGAGACCTCCCTCCTTTCGATCCTGGTTCTCTTCGCCGGTGCCTTTTTTACAAACTCGGCCAGCTTCCCGTCCTTGTAGAATTTCCATAATTGCTTGAGGAGGCCGCGGCATTCACTGGTGAAGTGGCCGATCGATTTATGGTAGGCACAGAACTTGTTGGGGTTGAGCTTTGTGCGGTCTTGACGAATCCTCCTAGGTTCGTTCAACATTGCCTTGTGCTTGACCGCAGCAAAAACATGGTCGACGGAGACTGTAAGTACTTGGTTGAGTTTTTCCTTGAAATCATCTTCGTCGCCAAAAGCTTTCAAGTTCCGGGGAGCTTTGTACGTGCCCCCGGACTTCTTCCCATGTTGCTTCTTCTAATCGGAGGCACCGACCTCCTTCATCAAGGCCTCTTGCATGGCCACGTACACCCCAGCTTTGTGTCTAAACTCGGTGTAGGTGTTCGGGCATGCAAAGTGCATCTCTTTCCAGAGTTCGGTGCCCTTTTTCAGTCCGGTCATCACGACGACTGTGTTTGTGTCCTCACTTACCGGCTCACCTTCCAAAAGTATTTTGTCAAACCTCTCCAAGTACTGTTGGTTTGTTTTATTCTCGCCTTGGTGAATGTTGGCGAGCCGGTGCTTCTGGGTCAAGTAAGACCCATATCCAGAGAAGTGGGCCAAGAACTCCAGCGTGAGTTGACCAAAAGATTGAATTGACCCTGGGGCGAGTGAGGATAACCAGCGGTGGGCTCGGTCCCCAAGGGTCAGTGGGAAGTTCCGGTATTGGGTGGAATCAGTGGCACCTACAAAGATCATATAGTCCGCATACTTGGCAAGGTGGACTTTCTGGTCAGATTCTCCTTCGTATGCGGACATCACCGGGAATTGGATCTTCTTTTGAACCGGTGCTTTTAGGATGGCAGGTGCCAATGGAGATGCTGGAAGGGAGGTGGCATCAGGTCCGCCAGTTTTGGCAGCTACTTCCATTTGTAGCAGCTCAACGACCTTCTTTAGTGTGGCTAGCTCATCTTCGTGAGCTACCTCCTGTGGAGGCTTTTCAAAGGTCGTGCACCTCGTGGACGCACGTCCCTCGCTCTGGGGTTGCCCCTCGGTGACAGACTGGAACTGGCGACCTTTATTTAGGCCAAGTCTGTCGGCTGCAGGCCTCCTTAAATGATCGTGAGCGGACCTACGAGGTTGTAGATCAGACTCTCCCCTCCAGGATGAAGCAGGGGCCGCCACATGTTCGACCTCTTCTTGCCTGGGCTCCAACCTGCCCCGGAGGACCTCCCTTTCTCTGGATTGGTGGGTGGCAGATGCCTCTGTGTAGGCTGAATCTCGCCCATCTCGCGAACTTAGTCTCTCCACCACTTTGGCCTTCCCTGACCGTTCTCTGTACTAGCGAGCTCGCATGGAGCTCGCCTCTTGTTCAGCAGGAAAGTCTCTGGCTTGCCCCCGAGCCTGGGTGGCCTGAGTTGGCCTTGTTGTCTGCTCCCAGGTCACATTAGCAGGAGCTCGCCGGGATGCCTGGGCGATGTTGCCCTGCTGCCTTTGCTGCAGCCTTTGAAGAGCAACGATAGTTCGTTGAAGCTCGTCAGGATCATTGGCGAGGTTCCTTAGAGCCGGGTTCAATTCATTCTGGGCTACAATAGCTCGCTGGGGAGCTCGCGGGGCATCATTCCTTTGGGGAGCTCGGCGTGAAGTCTCCCCATCTGCTTGGTTTTGGTTGGCGTGTCCCTTCCATCTCCTCGTGGTAGCAGAGGTGTGTTCCTTTGACATTTTAGTATTTTTGTGAGAAGGTCGTCAAGGTTGTCTTTTCCCAGCAAAGGTAAGTCTTGTCAAGGTTTTGTCTAGCCTTGCATGCAACAAATTATCCACAATTTTGGTTTATTTGTTCACACGCATGCATTTAAAATCCTTTTTAGTATATTTTGTGTCTGAAAATCTGGTAATTTAATCAGAAACTGGAAATCACAGTGTATCTTCAAGGTGTTCTTGGCTTTTGTCAAGAACACATTCAAATCTTCAAACTTTCTCACAAATTACTCTCGAATTTTTTAGAATCGGAGGTTCGACCCCTTTCTCTAGCGCCAAATTGTTGATAGATTTTGTTAATAACTAGATTATGGTTGTTAATCCGTGGAAATCTATCAAACAATAACAAGAATTAAAGTTTGTTCTTGAGTATAGAATATAGAGAGAGAGAGTATGAGCTTTAGAGTGAGAAAGTGTTTGTTGGATTATGAGAACTTAGAGAGAGAAAGATACATGGGAGACATATTTATAGTTTTGCATGTGTGAGGTGGCTCCTTGTGAGCCTTCATGGCTTTAGGTGTTGACAAGTGTCCTTGACACTTGTCCTTACTCACTACTATGCTACCTTAACAACGCTTCGTCCTACTACACCTCTACTTGCTATTTATACAATCTATGTCTATGTCCTGGACCTAGGCTAGCTTCTGGGCGAGCTTCAAGGTCTTGTGTTGTTTTGAAACAATGTAGAGATGGACTTTAGTTTGGTCTCCTCAGATACGGGCGAGCTACCCTTCAAAGGGAGAGCTTGCATGCGAGCTTCTCTCTCCCAGGCTTGATCGGTCATTTGACTTGGGTCACTGGGCGTCTGGGCGAGCTTCTTTCCTCTCTTGGCGAGCTCCCCCATGTTGACTCTGGTGAAGGTTGATGTCGTAACTTCTAAGCAGGCCGGTGACCTTCTTAGCCTTGGCTAATTAATTTCGTAATTAGTCTTGGGTAGTTCGCTTATCAACATGTGTGTTGCCTAAGGAACCGCAAGGACCGGGACATTGCACATTTGAGCAAACTTCACTGCCGGCGAGCTACCCTAGTCCTCACCTCGCCTCACCACCTTACTGTACGAGCTCCAGATCTTCCAAGAATCCATCAGATTGTAGTTAGATAAGTTCGCATAGCTCGCCTAGTTTGTCATCAAGTTATTATTGTTTAACCAAATCTTTTTGAACTTATACAGACCAGGACGTTACGGTTGCCATCCCTTTGATCGAGATCCCTGAAGCTTACTATACACTTGTCCAGAAGTTGAGGATGACACCCGATCGCCCTAGTAAGAAGGGTCCACCTTCCGCCGCTGCTCTGGCAGCTCAAAAGAAGGCCGAGCTCGCCCCCTCGAAGGATAAAGTTGGGGGCTTCGATACGCAGAAGAAGGCACCCCCAAGGCCTCGACCATGACCCAGGTCACCAAGACCATTTCTAAAAAGGGGGCGAGCGAGCTCCCCCACCTCTAGCTTCTCCCTCTGGAGGTTGCCTTCCTCCCGGGGACGGGTCACACGTAAGTGATGATGAAGAGCGGGCCCGTGCTTCTAAAAGGCTGAGGTCAGCTGGCCTCGACTCGGAGTCGGAGCGTAATGGGCGAGTTGCCTCTAGATTGAGGCATGAAGATTCTGTGCGATCGATCTCTCCCCCCACTATCCAGACTCCTCCAACTCCTCAGAGTCCTCCACCACCATCACCTTATGGGACCTAAGTGGTGGATGACACACTACTAGGATTGGACCCCACCAGATTCAGGTAAATAAAAGTTCTAGGTCTTCATAGTAGGTTTTGTACTTTATTTTTGATTGTTTTAACAGGTGCTCTTTATTCTTCTTTACTTGTAGGTATGCTCCTGCCTCTTATCCTGAGAGGACCGAGGTTATGCATAATGCCGCCCGGTCAAAGCCACTTGTCACTGTGCGCGATGTGCCAGCTGGGCTAGCTCGTCACACTTTTGCGAAGGCGCCAAGACATTGTTCCGCTTCCCAGTTGGCCATGATAGAGGGGCAGAAGGCAGCGAACTGTACTCGGTTGGCCATGCACTACGCTTGCGGAGCCTTGCTCGCCGCTCAGAAGGTAGCCGATGACATATCCGCAGCTGATAGCGCTAACTACGAGACCAAGAGTCTCGTCAATAAGTTGGGGATGAGAAAAAGAAAGCCGTAAATGCTTTGGGGATTGCAGAGGAGAAGGTCAGAGCATCGCTGGCGGCTGAACTTGAGGCGGCCCAGAAAGCCGAACTTCGCCTACCAAAAGGCTGAACTTAAAGCTGCCCAGAAGGAGCTCGCCGCCAAGGATAGGGAGTTCCCCCTTACGAGAAAAGAGCTCGCCCTAGAACGGGAAGCGAGCAAGGAAGTTTGGGCGGAGTGCTCTCGGACGAGGGAGGAGCTATGCACGGCCGCCAACCGGATTACGAAACTCTAGAGTCTTCTGGAAGTGTCCATTTCACCAGAAGCCTTAGCAGCTGCAAAGATGACAGCATCAGACCTCGGCTTCGTTCTGTGCTATGTTGAGGTCCTCCGGGCCTTTCATTGGGCTGTGGCACAAAAAGCCGACGCGTGGGAGATACTCGTGAAGGAGTTCAAGGAGTGCGTGGAAGCACCCGTCATCCCTCCTGGCACCGAAGTGGATATTGGTGACCTTGTGAGGTTGGGAATTGAATTGAACTTTGTTCCTGCCCACCTCAAGGTCATCTGCTCAAGCAAACTCCCGGCTGCTGGTGAGGAGCAACGGATCCCACTTATGGCGGAACAGGTGGGCGACCTGGTGGGTAATATCATGGTTGACATCAGCAACCTAAGCCCAATCGTTGAGGTGCCTCCATTGTCTCCCTCTCCTAGACAAGAGGTCGCTTAAGAGGATCCACCAGAGGTCACCCCCACTGTTGCCACTCCCACTGCTCAGGAGCTCCAAGCCACCACCAACACTGCTACTGACGTAGCTCCCGAGACTTAGGGCTTTTCTTGTTTTTGTTTTTGCCAACTTATAATAGCTTATTGTTCACCCACTAGGGGTTTTTCTCACTTTTTATAGATTGCCAGTTGGTTGGCTTTTGTAATCAACACCCCATCTTTAACTTAGAAAATTTTCTAAGTATTTTTTGAATGAAGTGTTATTTTCCTGTTATATATGGCTTTATTTACTTATTTATTGCACGTTATTGTCATTTAATAGCTCGTATTTATATTTGACACATAATTATTTGTCTTACACCGCTTAGGGTCGCGAATTGATTGTCTTATGTCGATTAGGACCGCAAATCGTACTTTATTATTCTCTTGGGCGGTTGGGTTTTATAAACCTTGCCTTAGACGTTTTAAATCGTCATTTGAGAATTTTTCTAACACTGGGCAGTGGGTTCTCAGCTATCCTTTAGGACACTTTAATGAACCTGGGCACTTTAACGGCCTTTGCCTCGAGCTTTGACAATAACGCTTTTGGGACTTAAGCCCTTTGCAGATTTTAAGCTTGAACAGATAATTTCTAGAAAAAGTACATCTTCATTGAACAATAATTCTTACAGAAGTCGTCATCAACATTTCTGATGCGAACCTTTGGATAGTCTATTTACAAACAACTGTTTCTTGCCCTCTACTACTGGTAGTACTTCTTCAGATGTGTTGCGCATGAGGCTTTCCCTTTCATATCTTCGAGCTCGTATGTCCCGTTTGTCCATCTTGCGGTGACCTAGAACGGTCCTTCCCAGTTTGGCCCAAACACACCGGGTGGCGCTGCTAGCCGTCTTCTCAAAACTAACTCCCCAACCTTGAACTTTCTATGTCGTACTTGGGAGTTGTAGTATTTTTCCACTCTTTGCTTGTAGGTAGCATTTTTCAGTTCCGACGAGGCTCGGGTTTCTTCAAGTAAATCTTTCTCTACTGCCAAAGCTTTGTCATTACTCTCTTCATCATATCCTACTACCTTCCAAGTCTGATTTTGGACTTTCACTGGGACCATTGCTTCCATTTTGAAGGCTGAGGAAAATGGGGTTTCACCGGTACTAGCTCTGTACGACATTCTATAGGACCACAACACCTTTTGGAGTTCGTCTACCCAACTACCTTTCTTATCCCCTAGACGGATTTTCAAAACATGCTTCAAAATCTTGTTTACGGCTTCTACTTGTCCATTCGACTGTGGATGGTAGGGTGTCGAATAGTGCTTCTTGATGTTCCACGAACTGTAGAACTCTCTTAGTTTCTGACCATCAAACTGCCTACCATTGTCCATTACGATCAACTGTGGGAGTCCAAATCTACAAATTAGGTTCTTCCAAATGAAGCTAATCATTCTTTCCTACGTTACAGTTGTTAATGCCTCAGCTTCAGCCAATTTCGTGTAGTAATCTATCACTACTACGATAAACTTTACACCGCCTCCGATAAACTTTACTCTCTTCTCCGCATAAATAAATCTCCCTGAATTTAGATCACAGCTAGTTTTCCTGATAATTTACAATTATTTATGTGTGGTTGGTTCTCTGCTCTGCAATTTAAAACCCAAGAAGATGAGTATGTTCTCTTCTAGTTAAGTGGAGTCTCGTTAAACCGGGAGTCTCGTTATGTTCTTTCTTGTTAGTAAAATATGATATGAAGAGTGTTTCAGGAAACACCAGGCTCTTCGAAATCAACTAAGTCTATATATATATGGTGATATAGAATGACAAAGAGTATAATACTAAAGCTGTACACATCACTTTTCGTTGTGAAATTGTTTGTGGATATATAGACGGGATCTATATAGCTGTACATGCCTTTCAGTGATGATCTCAAAGAGTATAATACCAAAGCTGTACACATCGCTTTTTATTGTGAAATTATTTGTGGATATATAGACGGGATCTATATAGCGTGCCTTTCAGGCCTGAATTGCGCCCATAAAAAACCTCTTCCTTTGATAACCCAAAGTCAGTAACCTAGTCAAGGGAACTGGATAAATATACAACCTCCATAATATATTATAATGTTTTCTAGGTGTTTCTATGGATTCTTTGCAATTGTAATGTTAATCAGAGATTTGGTAATAATGTTAATCCATTTTTAAGAAGTTTTGTTGATGATGGTCATAGCAGGGCTAACAATTATTATGATTTTACTTGGATACTTTTAAGGACACCTAAAGGGCCACAAAGAAGGCAGTCAAAGAAGCCCTTGCATCAGCTAGTAGTTCTGGTGTCACAAATGCTTCAGCTGATTACGGGACCTAGAATGTTATTGATGAGGTCTTTCAGCCTGTGAAGGTTGATAACTATTTCATATTTCTTTCTATTTTAAGTCTCATTAACCAACCCAAAGAAAAAGGGTAAAAATCAATTCAATAGGATTGATCTATTTCATCAGCAATTCAATAGCTTTGTATTTCATTCCCCCACTCAATATCTTATAAAACTATGCTATATGCTAGATTTATCTGGAAATATGCAGCAACTTTTCAAAAAATAGTTGTGTTTGTTGAAATTTGAGGAGTTGAACTTCTTCTGTATGTGTAGCTTCAGGATTCTTTGCAATTGTGAGGTTAATTACAGATTTGGTGATGATAAGAATGAGTGATGATGTTAATCCATTTTTAGAATTTTTTGTTCAGAAAAGTCTTCCTTGTTTTACCTACTGGTCACTTATGCCATTATTGTAGTTACTCTCCCCTTATTGAGATCGATTTTCTCATATTTATCATATGAAGTACACCATTTGTGGTTACCAGAATCTTATTTCATCTTATTTAAGAATTTCTTTTATGATTATTAAATTAGTTTTTGATCACAAAAGAATTAATTCTCGTCTGCCCCTGATTTAAAAATATGTTGCTTCTTGCTTGTAGAAATACTCTCTTTTGTTATTGGTTGTTTTTGTTTAAACCCCTCTTTCAAATGTGAATTAATATATCAAAATCTTTGCTCCTATTCATTTTTACATCTTCTGTACTGAATTGGAGAAGGATGAATTGATTACACTGCTTGCTCTTATTATGCTAAAACTTTCTGTTTTTTGCTTTTGCCTAGTATTTTGTAGAGCACCTGAACTTAGTTGAGGGCATATGACCTTAATTGTTCATAGAGAGTTTGAGTTGGTTTATAGATATGATATATCTTTCCTTGAGATTTCTTTATTTTCTTTTGTAGTGGACTATATGTGCTCATTTTACTAGGTTCGAAACACAAAGTAGTTAGACTTGTGACTCTATGTTTGTCATTGTTTACGATCACTTGTGATGTTCTTCTAAGTCTAATAAACTAGTTGATTATATTATATAAGATTTTATTTTTATCTAACAGTATTTAACCATAGGTTCCTGTTTTTAGAGCAACTCTAAGCCAAAATCGTTACTGTCATTGCAGTGCCCATTGATGAGGAATGATGAACTTAGTAAGTGATTTCATATTTCCATTAACAAAACCATTTTCTATAATGATTTGAAAAAAAGATTCCAACTTTGTTCATGGATATTGATGATGCAGATACAACTTTGTTCACTGTTAAGTTCTATCCTTTGTGGAGCAAGCTACAGAGTAAGAAATTCTTGTCAATGACATCAAGGTACATATAGTTTAAATTATCCTTTAGATGATCATGTTTGCATGGACCAACTTTAGCATTTTATGTTGTTAGGTGTTAACTTTTTTGTTTGTTTTTCCTTTTCAATAAAATAACACGTTGTTGAGCTTCGAAAACTTTACCCAAGATGAGAAAAAATTGGATGTTTTTGAGGGTTTTGGTGTTAGAAAGATTGTCCTATCTTGAAATTAATTAACAATGTCAAAAAAGCTCATGGTTAGTTCTTGTTGAGATTTTTTTATCTAGAATTACTTTTAAATATATATGTACTAATGTGACAAAATACACAGGTGATGAAAGATGAAGACTTGAGAGAGTAATATTTTTTTTTTTTAACTTGAGACATGGTTAGTTCTTATTGAGATCTTTTATCTAACATTACTTTTAAATATATATATGTACTAATGTGAATTTGTAAAATACACAGATGATGAATAGATAAAGGATGGAGCATGAAAGATGAAGACTTGAGAGAGTAATATATATTTTTTTAAGTAGTATTTTTATTTTTATTTTTAACTTGAATATGTTGTTGCTTTCGACTTGTAAGTTCATTACATTTATTTCTTGTATAATGAAAGTGCTCATTGTAAATATTTATTTATTGTCATTTAATAATTAAATTAGTTTATAACCATAATTTTCGTATATATTCAATTTCATTTCATTACTATTCATATATCATTTAGTGACAATATTCCTTTTGTCACTAAGACTTAATTTTTTTTTTTTTGTAACAAATTGTTTTGTCATTGTATGTATACATATAAAGACGATAAAACTTGTCACAATAGAGTAATTATTTTGTGACGAAATATATAATGTCGCCATATCTAAATGTTTAGTGATAATTATCATATTCGTCACTGAATAATAAATTTACTATGACAAAAATATTTCATTACCATTTTCACATTATTTGGTGACAACAAATTTTTCGTAAAAAAATACTCTTTCGTGATGCATTGCATCGTCACTATATGGATACATAAAACAACGGTCAAAATTTTGACACCAAAGTGTAACTTTTTGGTGACAAATTTTATAAAATATGATGAAATAGATAGCTAAACTGTAATGAAAATTTTGTCACAAAAATTTAACAATGTTTTTAGTAAATGGATAATCGTCACTAAAGTTAGTATATTAGTGACAATAAATTAAATTCATCATGGAAAGTTAAAATTTTAGTGACGAAATATCATATTTAGTAATGAAATTTGATGTCAAATGTGATGATTTATTTGTCACTATAGATAAATGATATAGTGACGATGACCTTTAGCGTCACAAAAAAATGACTTTAGATGATGAATTTAAATAATGTTGTATTTACAAAATACGATGCACTTACAACGATATTCTTTGCAATGAAAAAAATTCGTCATTAAAGATATTTTGTGACGAAAAATGATGTTTTTATTACAAATTTTATCGTCGTAATTTCTCAAATTTTTTGTAGTGCATCGGTGGGGTGTCAGCAGGGTGGGGGTGGGTTGGGCACCGTTGGAGTTGACATCCCTTTTGTGGGCCAGGTTGAGGGCGCCATCCAACATGGCGCTCATGCTTAAAAACGTAAACATTCCAAAAGCTACCATATTTTGATAAACAAAAAAAATATACAATATTTGGGAAAAAAAAACCGTAGGATTTGATTCTGTTAGAATGAAATGTTGAATGATGTTAAATTAAATGGTTATTAATATAACTATTTGTGTTTTATAACTTATATGTAGGACCCATTTGGTAACCCCGTTAAGAATTAAGAAAATATATTTTCAGTTCATTACTTATGTTTGGTAGATCAGAATTTTTTTACGTATGGCCCGATTAAAAATGCGGCCCGTGGAAATTTGTCTGCAAAAATACTGTACCTCTTTAGACATTATATCGGGTACCCCCCGTCCATATAGTTTCTTCTCTAAATAGTAATCTTGAAAAAATACAAGAAGCCCAAAATACGTCTCTCACCTCTTAGCATTCTCTTTCTCTCAGGTAATTCTCATTTCTCAGATCTTCTACTCCTTCCACCACCGGCGCCTCCTCCGTCGCATCCTCCGTCGTCTCTTTCTCTCGCCCCATTCTGTCACTGCCGCTTCTCCTTCCCATCGCTGCTTCCTCTTCCGTCACCACCGTTTCTCCTCCCGTCACCGCCGTCTTCTCCCGTCGACGCCTCTCCCCTTTTTCATCCCTCAAATTGATTTTTTCTCCCCCTTTCATCTCTCAATTTGATTGTTTAAGTTTTTCAGATTTGATTTAATTTTGTGTCGATGGTAATTGTTTCAGATTGATTTGATTTTTTGAATTTGGACGGATAATTGATTTGGGTTTTTTCAATTTTAGATTGTTCTTGTTGTTTTGATTGAATTTGAATTTGTATTGCAGTAGTCAATTTCCCAAGTTTTTTGTTGTCATTTCTATGGTTTTTTGTTGCAGTAGTTCATAAGATAGATAAGAGGTTGAACAAGGTAGAAGGACAAAATAGTAAATTTCACACATTTACACTGTATTCTTAAGAATTGTGTTCTCTACCAAACAACTTAGATACGATTATTATTCATTTCTATCAAACATCAGTAAATATTGTTATTAGGAATATTTAGGTTTCTTGTACAACACTTAATTAGATTTCTTGTACATCAATATTTAGGTTTCTTGTACAACAAGTTGTAATCCTCATTATAAATAATAGACTGACTCCATCACCTCATTAACGGTGATTCAAATCTCACTCTTACATGGTATCACGCCTAACACCGTCTCTGAAACCCTAATCTTCTTTCTTTTTCGAAAACCCTACCACCTCACGCAACAACCGCCCCTCCTCCTCCGATCTCCATGGCCACTTCGGCTTACGATCCTCTCCCTATCACTGCCATGATCAACATGGTGCCTATTCATCTCACCGCCATAAATTATCTCACGTGGCGACACCAAGCCTATCCCATGATTGTTTGCTTCGATCTGCTCGGCCACATCGACGGATCATCTCTAGCCCCTCCCACCACCATCACTGAATCCACTGGTGCATCGTCGCCGAACCCTGCTTATACCGCCTGGCGATTTAAGGATAAGTGTTTGTTGGGTGTTCTTATGGCCACGATCACCGCCGAGGTTATCCCTGAAGTGGCCGACGCTCCTACTACGCGCGAGGCATGGATTGCTCTTGAGGAGGCATATGCCCATGCTTCTGAGGTGTGCGCGAATCAACTTCGTCTCCAGCTGCTGAACCTCCGCCGCGATCAGCTTTTCATCACAGATTACGGCCGCCAGTTTCAGGACTTATCCGATCAACTCTCCACCATTGGTCGTCTGGTTTCTGAATCAGACAAATCTCACTGGTTTCTCCGAGGCCTTGGTTCGCAGTTCGTCGGGTTCTCAGACACCCGCCTAGCTATGACGCTTGTACAGCTTTTTCGTACTCTTCTTCACCAGGCCATACAATTTGAGTTCATGCTAAATGTCGACAACCCACCTGTGAACCCTCCTCTGGCTGCCTTCACTGCTTCTGATCGTCGTGGCAATTGCACGGGTTCCCAGAGTAATCGTGGTAATCGCTCAAACCCTAACCAAAATAACAGCAATACTCGTGGTTTAAATACCGGAAATGGTCGTCAGGGTCAGGGTTTGAACAATGGCGGTCCCGGCAATGGGGGGGCGTGGTGGTTGGAGACCACCTCGTTGCCAAATCTGCAGAGGTGAGCACTATGCTCACAAGTGCCCGCAGTTTCTGAATCGACATCCTCACTCTAATACTGCCCATCTTGTTGAGGCATTTCGTAATTCTTGCAACGTTGCTGATTCGGTCCCAGACTGGTATATGGACTCGGGCACCTCTGCCCATATGACGAATCACTCTTCTGCCTTGGATTCTTTCGGCCCCTATTCTGGTAATGGTTCCGTAATAGTTGGCAATGGGCATGTTTTACCTATTTCTCATATTGGTTCTACTTCTCTGTCTCGCAACATTAATTTATTAGATATATTGGTTGTTCCTCACATTACTAAAAACCTGCTCTCCATCAGTAAATTAACTTCAGATTATCCAGTTGACGTTATTTTCTCTGATAAGTATTTTGCGATTCAGAATCGGGTGACAAAGCTTCTAGCTCAAGGTAGATGTGTGGATGGCCTATATGTTTTGGACAGAGGACACTCGGCTTTGGTTGCGGCTCTTCGGACCAAGACTTTAAAAGCTAGTTTTAAATTATGGCACATGTCCCTTTTTCCATTATTAGTTTATTACAGAAGTCTGGACAATTATCTGTTTCTTCTATTTTACCAACTCCTGGTGTTTGCTCCTCTTGTTAGATAGCCAAGAGTAAGCGTTTATCTTTTCAGAATAATGAGAAACGTGCTTCTAATATTCTTGATTTAGTTCACTGTGATTTGTGGGGACCTGCACCCGTTACTACTTCCTCTTGTTATCGTTATTATGTGGCTTTTGTTGACGATTTTACACGGTTTACTTGGGTGTTTCCTTTACGTGCAAAATCTAAATTTTATGTGACTTTTGTTTGCTTTCACACGTTTGTCTGCAATCAATTCTCTACTACAGTGAAAGTGTTTCAAAGTGATGGGGGTACAAAATTTGTCAATTCTCGGGTTTCTGAGTTTCTAAGCATGCATGGCATTCATCATCGCATTTCATATCTGTATACACCACAACAGAATGGCAGGGTTGAACGTAAGCATCGTCATATTGCTGAAACAGGTCTATCTATGATGTTTCATGCTCATATACCTGCTAAATTCTGGTTTGATGCTTTTGCTACAGCTGTTTACGTTATTAATCGCCTTCCATCTGTTCTGTTGGATAATAAGTCTCCATTTGAGTTGTTGTATGGTCTTCCTCCCAATTATGCAAATTTTAAACCATTTGGCTGTCGTGTTTTTCCTTGTTTACGTGACTATGCTGCTAATAAGTTATCCCCTCGCAGTAATCCATTCATTTTTCTGGGTTACAGCAGTTCTGATAAGGGTTTCAGGTGTTACGATCCTTCTTCCGCCCGTATCTTTATTACTCGTCATGCTCAGTTTGATGAGGAACTCTTTTCTTTTTCGGGAGATTCCCCCTTCGCCTTGCGTTGCTCATGTTCCGCGCTCCAGCCCCACTCTTGAGCCAAGTAGTCTTGTTCTACCCGAGCCCGAGCACTGTCCTACGGCCCTGTCATTGACTGACCCTCCTCTTGTTGAGCCACAGGCTGCTCCACTCAACACCACTGAGCCACAGCCTCTCGAGCCCATTCCTGTGGTCCAGCCTGCTCGAGTGGCCGATCCCCATCCCGCTCCTCGACCCACTCATCCGATGATTACTCGTGTTCGGGATGGTATATTTAAGCCCCATTATCCGGTCGATTTGGCTTTCACCTCCCTTCTGTCTGCCTTGGCCGCCTCTTCTGAACCTCGAGGCTTCAAGTCAGCTTCTAAGCATCCCCACTGGCTTTCTGCTATGCAGGAGGAAATTGATGCCCTACGAGCAAACAACACTTGGGATTTAGTTCCTCGCCCTCCGGGAACTAACATTGTTGGGTCTAAGTGGGTTTTTCGGACGAAGTTTCATGCAGATGGCAGCATTGAACGTCACAAGGCCAGACTTGTTGCTCAGGGATTTACTCAGATTCCTGGCACCGACTTTCATCATACTTTTAGCCCGGTTGTGAAGGCTGCCACAGTTCGTATCATTCTTGCCTTGTCAGTTCAGTTCAAATGGCCTCTCCACCAGCTCGATGTTAAGAATGCATTTCTTAACGGAGTTCTACAGAAGCCTATTTTTATGGCACAACCGCCTGGTTTCACAGACCCAAGGTTTCCTGATCATGTCTGTCATCTAAAAAAGGCTTTATATGGGCTTCGTCAGGCCCTTCTTGCCTGGTTTCAACGTTTTAGCAGTTTTCTCCTGGGTCTCGGCTTTCACGCGAGTCGTTCTGACTCGTCCTTATTCTACTTGCATCGAGGTACATCCATTATTTATCTCCTTTTATATCTGGATGATATTATCGTTACAGGTAACGATGCTCAGCTACTTCAGGATTTTATTTCTCGTACTCATCAAGAGTTTGCTATAAAGGATCTTGGTCGTCTTAATTACTTCTTGGGCTTGGAAATCGCTTACACTTCGGATGGCCTGTTTGTTGGGCAGGCAAAGTATGCTCGTGGCATTCTTGATCGGGCTAATCTTCTCGACTCCAAGCCTATCGCCACTCCCCTTATTCCGGGTGATTCTCTTGTTAATTCTGGTGAGCCTTTTCCTGATCCTACTTTGTATCATTCTCTCGTTGGTGCTCTTCAATACTTAACGATCACCCGTCCGAATCTATCGTATGCGGTTAACCTGGTGAGTCAGTTCTTGCACTCTCCCACTGTTGACCACTTTACTGTTGTGAAGCGTATTCTTCGATATGTGAAGGGGACCCTTCACTTCGGTCTTTCTTTTCAACATACTCTAGAGGCCTCCATTATTGGTTATTCCGATGCTGATTGGGCTCGTTGTCCCGATACCCGTCGCTCTACCTATGGGCTTTCCATTTTCTTGGGAGGAAATCATGTTTCTTGGAGTGCAACGAAACAACCCACCATCTCTCGTTCCAACTGTGAATCTGAATATCGTGCCCTTGCTAATGCCGCTTGTGAGTTAGTTTGGGTTACGAATTTGCTTAAGGAGTTACGTGCTTTGCCTTCTGGTACACCGACACTACTTTGTGACAACAAGAGTGCTATTTTATGAGTCAGAATCCGGTAGCTCACAAATGGGCAAAACACATCGATCTTGACTGTCATTTTGTTCGAGAGCTCGTTTCATCTGTCTCTATTCGTACGCAGTTTGTTCCGTCTCACCTTCAATTGGCAGACATTTTCACGAAGAGTCTTTTCCGTCCTTCATTTGAGTTTCTTCGATCCAAGCTTTGCGTTTGTCTTCACCCCACGCAACGCTTGAAGGGGGGTATTAGGAATATTTAGGTTTCTTGTACAACACTTAATTAAATTTCTTGTACATCAATATTTAGGTTTCTTGTACAACAAGTTGTAATCCTCATTATAAATAATAGACTGACTCCATCACCTCATTAACGGTGATTCAAATCTCACTCTTACAACTGTTACACCCATAATTCTTTTCTCGAGCTCGTCTTGGTCCCTTTTCTCATTAAACCTACCAAACGAGCCCGTAATGTTTCATATATGATAGTATATCGACGAGTTATGATTGACTCTCTCACACGAGCAATCACCTCTGTCCAAGTGGGAGCATAGAAATGATATTATAATGAAAAATATAATCAAGATAGATTACACCACAAATCTATCTAACTTGTTTAATTAGCTAAATTCTACAAGATATCCTAATACACTTGAGAGTAGATATTTGGGTTAAGCACACAGAATGCACTTAATTTGTAAACTTACACGATGTCAAAGTTGAATTAGATATACGCTTCATTCTTAGGAAATTAAAGACATTGTGACATATAGTTTTTTAAGAAACTTCATGTGCTAAATTGACCCGAAAAGGAAATAAGAAAATGTCTCTAATTTTTCATTAAGTATGAGTCCTTATTTTTATTTTACCCTTAAGACTTTCTACTTTGTTTTAAGTTTACACTTTAGTGTTGCTCTTTTAGCATGTTTCCTATGGCTATAAATTTTAAGAGCTATGCGGTACCCAATGTTCTAAAAAATGCTAGTCGCTAGTCGGTCGGACCACTAGGGTCTAGCGACTAGAGCGACTAGTCGGGGACTAGTCGAAAAGACCTAAATAATATATATAATTAATTATTTAATAAATTAATAAGATATTATGCATAAAATAAATTATAACACCACATTTGAAAATAGAAATTATATTTATAAGTGATAACCATGGCACTCAAAATGCAATAAAATCATAATTTAAAAATTTTCTCCATGTCACAGACTCACAGTGTTGCATATATGCCCCATGTTCTGCATTTGCTTACAAATTTCAATAATCTTTAGGTATTGACGTATTGTTCACACAAAAATGAAAACCCTAAATTTAGTAAATAATAATTAAATTTAAACCCCCTAAATTAGTAACTAATTAATTGTAAATACGCCATAAATAATTAAATACCAACACACAACATCAATGATTCAAAAGAGGTTGAAAAATCATAGAAAAAATAAAATAGAAAGAGAATAAGAGGGAGTAAAAACCTGAGGACGACGGCCTTGCTCGCTTCCGTGGACTGGCGCGCTCTAAGAAGGGAAGGGCAAACTGTTGTGGCACTGCTCTGAGAACGAAGGGACGGGCGTACGGTCTGAGAAGAGAAAGAGGCGCTGCTCTGTTTTTCTTTTTCTTTTCTGTGTGTGTACTGTGTGTCATGAATGAGATTTTGATTGAGTTTATTTCTTATTTTTAATATATTAAGTTATTAAATTTATTAGTTTATTAGATAATAATAGATAGTAGATACTGAAAGTCTGAAATAAATAAAAAAAAATAGGTGCATACCTCTTGCTAAACGCCGCCCAACTCGTTTAGCAAAAAAAAAAATGCCCAGCCCGTTCACAGTCCGACTAGGCACCTAGAGCCGACTAGTCGGCGTTTAGGCGCCGACTACATGAAGAAATGTTTTTTTCCACCGACTACATGAAAAACAGGTCGGCCAAGGACGACTACAGACTAGCCGGCGACTAGTCGGCCGACTTTTAGAACACTGGCGGTACCTGTCTAGGAAAGCAGTTACAGTGGGAGACTGTAGATACTTAGTCAGAAAGGAAGAATGTCTCTATTTAACACATTCTATTGTGATTCATTGACTAGTCAATCAAGCTGGGAGGTTGATTATGAATACATTAGAATTTCGCAAAAATGGTTGAATATGCTCTGTTTTGATGGATTCAATAGAGATATATCAATAGGTGTTAAATGTTTAAAGAATTCTGGGGTACAACGTGATTGCACATATCCGTAATAAAATGATTGAGGTGCTATATATCTCTAACGGGTGTATAGCATAGTAACTCATGCACTCGTGGGTCATACGAGGTATTTGTATCAATATGAATGTTGTTTATAATGGTGATGATGTGTAAAAGACCGTGAAATTTCATATGTGAGTGGGAGATGTAAATAATATTTTAATATTATTTATATTTTATTTATATACTGAATAAATATAACGAATTACACAAAAAAAGTTAACTAATTTTAATTAATTGAGGAGGAGTTAATTAACTGCAGGGCAGTTAACTCCCCCTCTACAATGAAATAAGATGCGAATAGGAATGACACAGATTTGGTCTAAGGGAAATATCATATGCTCTCGGTTACAATTCATCATCACAAAATAAACACTAACATTGAAGGATACAATACAATTCGTGGACAATTGGTACGCACACTTTCTGGGTACTGGATCCTGAGTTCGTGGAATACGAGGATATCAATCGGGTTTCAAATTTATTCCGCTGCGTGAGTTACAGGTTGGTGAATTCTCTACTCGTAGTTAGGGAGTCTATAAATCCAACAGTTATTAATGAAGTACAGTGATTATGTGAAGAAAAAATAGGAGGAAGGATGAGTGAGTATAATAAAAGTAAAACAAAAAATATATTAGTGTGAGAAAAGTATATATTTATTAATTTTAAGTATATAAATGTATAATAAGACTGAATTCGCAAATCAAAAAATGAGATGAGATTGAAAGAAATTTCATCTCGGATCCTGAGCTTGAATGCCCAAGCAAAGCACGAAAGAGAAATACTTCTCTACTCTCAATTAAAACTTTACACCTTAAAAAAACATTTTACAATAAATTTTATATTTAAAAAAAATTATAATATTTTTATGTATTAATTTAAAAATTAATAAAATATATTTTAAAAATAAATACTAAAAAAATGTAAAATTTAATTCAAAATAAAAAAAGTTGTGAGAAAAGAGTCGTAGTGCACTTAATCTAGGGAACAAGAAATGATATAAATGAGACTCTATCATGTCTAATTTGGAAGGTTTTAGAATCAAGAGTAAGTTACATATAAGGTCATTTATAAGAGTGTTATTACATATAGGAATACAAAAAACTCAATGTTACAAGGAGGGTCAAAAAATGGGGTCTACCTTAAAAAATTAATTCAATCCACCATCCCACGTCAAATCAAATCTGAAAAAATATCATTCATCCCCCACCCACCCCCAACCCCCTTTCTGCAATTTAAAAACCCAGATTACGTCTCTCTCTCTCTCTCTCTCCACCACCCACCACCTCCACACCGTCATCTGGCCCTCTGTCGTAGTCCATTCGAACTATCTTGCTGATAGACCAAGCCGCTAGGAGCTATCCCACCACCGTGTCGCAAAATTTCGGGTTCACGGGCCCAGATGTGACGCCCGGCGATATCCCCTACTTTTCTCCGGTGCCGCCTCCACCACCATGCGCGCTCCACTACCAGATTGATTTTTTTCTCCATTTTCTTCTACCACCATCATGCACCGCCTCCATCGCCTCCTCCTCCGATCTACTCCTCTGCCTCCTCCGATCTACTCTCTGTCCAGTCGGCGGCTAATAATTGATAGTCGTCGCCGGATTTCCATGACCACAACCGCCTTACCTCTATTTCTCGCTAACAACCGTCTCGTCGGATTTCTACAACTACAACCGCCCCACCTCTGCCGCTGGTAATTGAGAAATGTTGGGCCCAAATTTTTCATTGAATTCTTATGGCCAAACTTATTTATTTCTTGGCCCATTCATAATTTTTTTAAGTTGATTTTTTTTGTTATGAAATAATTTTTTGCTGGTTTTAATTTTTATTGTATTTCAGTTATGGTTATGTTGAAATGGTGATATGTATTTCAGTTTGGAAAAAAAAAATTCCACTTGAATTGTGATTAGGGTCTTAATTGCATGTTTTTGCATCCATTTCTATAAGGTTTTGATGTTCTTATGTTCATATTTGACCCTAATTTGGTATAAATTGTGCTATTAACCATTTTGTGGCAAGAAAAGATGTTTTATAGTGAAAATGAGCAAAAATCGGCAAGAGACGAGCAAGTTCGTAAAAGTTCAAAAAATGTGAGTTGATCCAATGGAGGCAAATGATATACCATGTCGAAGATTTCGAAGAGAGTGTCGCAACGGAAAAATAATCGAGTCAATCGGAGCTCTAGAACTCAAGATATGAAGAAAACGAGAAAGTCGAGGATCGATCACACAAGTCGAGGCCGAGCTCGAGCGCAGCCAAGCCAGACTCGTGCGACCACGAGCTCGCATTTGTGCGATGGGCTCTGGTTCGGGCGACGATGAGCCGCACGAGTGCTCACACGAGCCAGACTCGTGCGGCCACCTGTTTGTGATCGTGCGATGGCTCGGATCTTCAATTTTCGAAGGGCAGTTTCGTCTTTTCGCGCGTTTAATGAGGGGCATATTGGACCAAGCATTGTGGGCACTATAAATACTCTAAAGATCAAATTCTCAAGGGGGGGGGGGAAGTCACATTAGTTCATAATCATAGTTCCATTCTTATATTAGAGAGAGAGATAGAGAGGTAGTTACTTGGAGGTTTCTTAAGATTTCTACTCACAAATTCTTAGATAACTCTTGATCTACCATAGTGATCGTTGATCCGTGAATTCATGCATTCTCGTCTCGTCTAAGGCTACATTCTCACCGATTGAATTTCAATTTCCATTATCAGATTTCAAGTTAGCATTTTAGAGTTAAATTGTATCATTCCAATTTTCATTGTAATAGGTAATTCTCTTTACATTTCTAGCTTAATGATGATTGTTCTTAGCTTAATTGTTCTTATGTTCACTCAATTAGCCATGAGCTAATTCCTTCATGTGTTAGTGTATGATGCCTATGGAGTAGTGTAGTGATATGTTGATCTTTTGAATGCATTGAGTTGTTGTATGATCAATTCTCTACATTGATGGATTGAATGAATGCTTGCATGTGTAGATGACAATTAGGGCCATTAGGGAGTTAGTCTCTTGCGAAAGTAGAGCTTATTTCCTTAATTCTCTTATATTAAGGCCAATGCATATCAAGTGTTTGATAAAAGTCCTAAGATAGTGATAATTATCTTTAGTGAATTAGATGAACAATAAGAGGCTTTGATATGTTATTAGGGAAACCTTTTGCATGTTAGAGTGGCTTGTCCATTGATTATGCACAATCTCATTGCATGATAAAGTGATACTACACTACATGAAACATAGGATAGTACACTAGCACATACTCCTCACATTTGCTCATTTTGCAAACACAAGGTGATAGGTAGTTTACTCTTTTGACGCATTAGTAGACGATAGAAACCTTTCTCCTTTATTGCTTTGTTAGCTAGCCAATTAAAACAACGAATTTACCTTACAATTCCCCGTCTCCTTTGGGTTCTATATATTTTAAAACTTGGTCAAGCTTACCACTCTCATAGCGAACACGTACACTTGTGTGGGGACTTATTTACACAGAACAAGTTTTTAGCGCCGTTGCCGGGGAGACGGCTTGATTGTTTATTTGTTTATTGTTTCTTTTCTTTTTGATTGGTTAATATTGTGAGAATTTGATACTTGGAAATTCTTACAGGATTTTGTAAAAGAAAGATGGATCAATACAACTACTCTTCCTACCATCCACGAAATAATCAACCTTCTACATCATATTCTTACCATCCTTACACTTACCAAAATGAAAGAACTTACCAACCTCATCATACATCAATTAACTCCATGCCTTCTACATCCTACCATCAAGAAAATTCTACATATATTGATGAAACACTCCATCTTATACTCGAAAAGCTGGACAACATAAGAAGTGAAGGATATCGGTATATAGAGGCAACAAATCAAAAGTTTGATGCAATTTGTCGAGATGATGGAGCTAAGATAAAGAGCTTGGAGGTGAAAGTGGAGGAAATATCAAGAATATGTGGACAAAGGGCTCGTGAATGCAAGTCCTATTTGATTGAAGCTCAATTGAGAGAAGGGTGTAATGCTATTGAGTTAAGAAGTGGAAAGAGATATGAAGGACCTAGTGCTCCTATTTGTTGTGAGGATGAAGAAGAGGGGGTAGAAAAAGAGAAGATTGATGATATGGATGAGGGAATTGATATGGAATACTCTATTCCAATAGGTGAAAAAGAAGAGGAAAGAAAGGTGGAAGAAGGGTTAGTGGAAGAAGAAGAAAATGGTGGAAGTGAAAAAGAGGAAGCATATGTTCCTAAGTGGAAGAGAGTTAGAGAAGAGAAGGAAAATAAGAATAAAGTGGAAGTTGATGAATGGGGGGTGCCAAAGACGGTAGTGCCCATTCCATATCCCCAAAGGTTTGCCAAGAAGAAGCTTGATGACAAGTTCAACAAGTTCCTTGAGGTTTTCAAAAAGCTCTATATAAATATTCATTTTTATGAAGCCTTGGAACAAATGCCAAGTTATGCAAAGTTTATGAAAGATCTCTTAGCCAAGAGAAGAAGAGTAGAGGGGGTGGAAACGGTAAAATTGACTAAGGAGAGTAGTGATGCTTTGACAAGAAAGCTACCTCAAAAAGAGAAAGATCCGGGATGCTTCACAATTATTTGTGACATGGGAAATAGAGTAGTACACAAAGCCCTATGTGACTTAGAAGCAAGTATCAATTTGATTCCACTCTCTATCTTCAAAAGCTTAAATCAAGGTCACTTGAAAGGAACATCCACTACTCTTCAATTGGCGGATGGATCAACCACCATTCCTAATGGCTTTATAGAGGATGTACTTGTGAAAATTAAAGATTTCACATTCCCAGCGGACTTCTATGTTCTTGATATGGAAGAAGACAAAGATATTCCTCTTATTCTAGGAAGACCTTTCTTGGCTACCGCTCGAGCGGTTATTGATGTTTATAATGGAGAGTTAACTTTGAAGCTTGGAGGGGATGAACTTCACTTTTCTGTCCAAGATGCTATGAAGCATCCAAAGGAGAATTCCTCTTGCAATTCTATTGATGTTGTAGAGCTTTGTATACAAGTAGCTTTTGAAAATGCGGAGATTCTTTTCTTTACTTCTAATTATGAGATTCCTTACTATAATGAAGTTAAAGAAGGTGATTGTTTTGTTGTTGATGATGTAGGTAATGAACATGAAGGAGCAATGAACACTCAAGGAAAGGAGATGCTCTTGGAAATCAAGGAGGGTGAAATAGCAAGCAAGGAGAAGGATGAGGAAGCTAGGATTGAATTAAAGACATTGCCCGATCACCTCAAGTACGCATATCTTGATGAAAACGAGAGGAATCCGGTAATCGTATCTTCTTCTCTTCAAGGTGATGAACTTGAAAAATTGCTTGCTATGCTTAGGAAACATAAATTGGCTATAGGTTGGACGGTGGATGATCTTAAGGGTGTAAATCCTTCTTTATGCATGCATAGAATACGACTAGAAGAAAATGCTAAGCCATTAGTTCAACCACAAAGAAGAGTGAATCCTATTATACAAGAAGTCATTAAGAAAGAAGTGTTAAAATTGCTTGGAGCGAATATGATCTTCCCAATTAGTGATTGCCCTTGGGTGTCACCCTTGCATGTAGTATCTAAGAAAGGCGGAATGACTATCATAAAAACGGAGAATAAGTAATTGCTACAAGGGTGGCCACGGGTTGGCGTGTTTGTGTTGATTATAGGGAATTGAACAAGGCTACTTGTAAGGATCACTTTCCTTTGCCATTTATGGACCAAATGTTGGATAGATTATGTGGATATCGATACTATTGCTTCCTCGATGGTTATTCCGGTTACAATCAAATCATGATTGCACCGGAAGACCAAGAGAAGACTACTTTCACATGTACCTATGCAACGTATGCTTGGAGACGCATGCCTTTTGGGCTATGCAATGCTCCAGCTACATTTCAAAGGTTAATGATGTCGATATTCCATGGGTTAATTGAGCAAATTATGGAAGTGTTTATGGACGATTTCAGTGTTTTTGGAAATACTTATGATGTTTGTTTGTCAAATCTTGAGAAGGTGCTAATTAGATGTGAAGAGGTAAATTTGGTGCTCAATTGGGAGAAGTGCCACTTTATGGTAAGTGAAGGTGTTGTTCTTGGACATCACATCTCCTCTAGTGGGCTACAAGTGGATCGTGCCAAGGTAGTAGCTATTGAAAAGTTGCCTCCACCTATAAACGAGAAGGGAGTAAGATCTTTCTTGGGACATGCCGGATTCTATAGGAGATTTATCAAAGATTTTTCTAAATTGTCAAAACCATTGTCTCGATTACTGGAGAAAGATGTTCCTTTTAAGTTTGATGATGTTTGCTTGAATTCTTTTAGGTTGTTAAAAGAAGCCTTGGTGAGTGCACCGGTCTTGATCACTGCGAATTGGGAAGAACCTTTCGTACTTATGTGTGATTCGATCGACTATGCCATGGGAGTGGTGCTAGGGCAATTAAGAGAAAGAAGATTTCATGCAATCTACTACGCTTGAAAGACCTTTTCAGCCACTCAATTGAATTACACCACTACCGAGAGGGAGCTTTTGGCCATTGTATATGCCGTGGAGAAGTTTCATCCATATCTTGTGGGGACAAAAACCATTGTGTATACGGACCACTCGGCTATCAAGTTTTTTATGAAGAAGAAGGATTCTAAACCTAGGTTGATTAGATGGGTGCTACTTCTACAAGAGTTCGATTTGGAGATTAGGGATAAGAAGGGAAGCGAAAATGTGATTGCCGACCATTTGTCAAGACTAGTGAGGGGAGATGAAGCTTTGGAAGAAAAAGAAGGGATACTTGAGAGTTTTCCCGATGAGCATATCTTTAGTATTGAAGAGGAGAGACTTTGGAAGATGGAGGATGAGGCACCATGGTATGCCGACTTTGCTAACTTCTTAGCAAGTGGGGCAACTCCTTATGGAATGAATTCAAATGCAAGGAAACGGTTTTACAAAGAGGTACGTCGTTATATTTGGGATGATCCATATTTGTATCGTCGTTGTGCCGATTCCATGATTAGGAGATGTATTCCGGATGAAGAAATTGAAAGTGTGCTTACACATTGCCATTCTTTGCCTTGTGGAGGACATTTTGGGTCTATTAAGACGGCTCAAAAGGTATTTCAATGTGGTTTTTATTGGCCTTCGATTTTCAAGGATTATCATATGTTTGTTGCTAGATGTGATCGATGCCAACGAGTTGGGGGGTTGTCAAGACGAGATGAGATGCCCTTGAATATTTTTCAAGAGGTAGAGGTTTTTGATGTATGGGGCATTGACTTTATGGGACCCTTCCCATCTTCTCATGGTTATTTGTATATTCTTTTGGCGGTGGATTATGTTTCGAAGTGGGTGGAAGCAATTCCCACGAAATTTAATGATGCAAGAGTGGTTATGGAGTTCTTAAGGAAGAATATCTTTGCTAGATTTGGTGTGCCGAGGTCATTGATTAGTGATGGGGGTACTCACTTTGTGAATAGAGCGTTGGGGAATCTATTAGTAAAGTACGACGTGAAGTATAAGATTTCCACGGCCTATCACCCTCAAACTAATGGATTGGCGGAAGTGTCGAATCGCTAAATAAAGCTTATCCTAGAGAAGACCGTGAGCTCTAATAGGAAAGATTGGGCACTTAAGTTGGATGATGCATTATGGGCTTATCATACGGCTTTTAAGACTCCGTTGAACCTTTCTCCTTACCAACTTGTGTATGGTAAGCCTTGCCATTTGCCCGTTGAGCTTGAACACAAAGCTTATTGGGCCATTAAGAAGTTGAATTTTGATGAGAAAGCATGTGGGGAGAAAAAGCATCTTCAATTGTTGGAGTTAGATGAATTTAGAGATGAGGCGTACGAAAATGCTAAGATTTTCAAGGAAAAGACTAAGAAATGGCATGATGCAAACATAAAAGAGAAGTCATTCAAAGTGCTCGATCAAGTACTTTTGTTTAATTCAAGATTGAAGTTGTTTCCCGGGAAATTAAAGTCGAAATGGAGTGGGCCCTTTACAATTTCAAATTGCTTTGCAAGTGGATGGTATGAATTGATGAATGATAAAGGGGAACTCTTCTATGCTAATGGTCATCGTTTGAAACTTTACCATAATTCCATGCCACGAGAGGGAACAAATTATTTGAGGCTATGTGATGTTGAGCCACCATGATTTGAGCTTAAGAGTCGTCCGGCTAGGGCACTTTAAATCCAAGTGCTAGATGGGAGGCAACCCATCCTTGTGGTTTATTTTGTAGCTTCTATTGTTGATAGTGTTGTTAATTGTGTTTTGTTTGTGTAGGTGCTTATTTTTCAAGGGAGTGATTTCATAATATCATTGCTCCAAGGATGAGGTATTGTTTTCTTTCTCCTTGTGAAATACTTGGCCTAGCCAAGTTTGGGGGTTCTCTTGGTATTTGTTCTTATGATTGATTATTGATGGATTTGATCTTAGAATTTATGATGCTTTTATTGAGTGTGCTTAATTCGTATGCATTGCTTGATATTGCCTTCACCTCTTTGCCAAACTTTTTAGACTTATGGTCCAAAAAAGTTTGGGGGGGTGTGATCGTTTTGCCATTCTCTTCGCAATGCTATTCTTATATTGATTTTAGTGCTTCTATGATGTTTTGGACCATATGCTTATATGTGCCTTGTTTTTCTTGTTGATTGATTGCCATATTGTTGCTAGTTTAGAGTAGTGTGGCATGAGATATGTTTATGATTGTGTGGATGAGTTGAAAGTTCATGTTGGATGTAGTAAAGTTATGGTTTGATTCTTATCTTGTCTTTTGTGCTATGGATTTGATGATACTTGAGATTTTGATGATATGAGCAATTTTGATATGAGATGAGTCATGATCACCCTATACTCGTGAGGTTTTGAGCCATTTATGCCCGTTTCAATCTTGAACGGATGATATTTTTCTTGATGTGAGATCCACACATGTGCATTATACTCTAGAACTTGGCTTTAGTCTTGTTTGAGACTACATTAGACATTGATTTCACATGATATGATTTGAGGCCATTTTTTATCTATATTGAGCTACTTTTCCCTATGAGCCTACCTTGATATTATTATCCATTTGCTTACCATTTTGTGCCTTTAGACCTTTCCTTTGGCTAACCTCACTTTAAGCCATTTTCCTTCCTTTTTGGAACTCTCTTGTCCCTATGATTAGTAGAGTGAAAAGAAGGAAGGAAGATTGGTGATATGATGAAGAACATGGTGGCCTAAAGTGGAAGATATGAAGAATTTTATGCATGGATTGAATTTTTTTAAAAAAGGCAAGTGCTAGCCAAGCATGAGAAAAAGTTGACTTTTGTTGAAATTATGGTCAAGTTGACCTTTGTTGTGAGTTTGGCTAAAGTTGTAAAGAAGGGAAGAATGATCTTGAAAGTGTGATTTTGAAGAGCATGAAGAATGTGCACAATTGCATGAAGATGTGAATGACTATTACTTTATTCATTCTATGCTTTACTAATCATACTTAGTCACTCTAATCCATATCTATCCTTCCCTACCAAAGAGCCAACATTACAACCTTATGAAAGTCCTCAATGATGTGTGAATGATTTGTCATTATAAGTGGTGGAGAATTTGAGACTTGAGCCAAACTTATGGTAGTATTTGTATCATTGTGTGAAGATTGAGAGAACCTCAAACACTTGAGAGATGAGTTATACACTTCTTTGTGAGGATCATGACTTGTTGATTTGACAAATTGTTCATTGATTTGATTTTGATTGTTGATTTGATGAAATTGCATTTTAGACTTGTTTGATATTGAACTATGATTCTATGGCATTTGATCTTGTGCTTGATGCTTCATACATACAATTATTTCCCTATCTTATCGCTTTGTTGCTCGAGGTCGAGCAACAATCTAGTTTGGGGGTGTGATTAGGGTCTTAATTGAATGTTTTTGCATCCATTTCTATATGGTTTTGATGTGCTTATGTTCATATTTGACCCTAATTTGGTATAAATTGTGCTATTAACCATTTTGTGGCAAGAAAAGATGTTTTATAGTGAAAACGAGCAAAAACCGGCAAGAGACGAGCAAGTTCGTAAAAGTTCAGAAAATGTGAGTTGATCTAATGGAGGCAAATGATATACCATGTCGAAGAGTTCGAAGAGAGGGTCGCAACGGAAAAAGAATCGAGTCAATCGGAGCTCTAGAACTCAAGATATGAAGAAAATGAGAAAGTCGAGGATCGATCGCACAAGTCGAGGCCGAGCTCGAGCGCAGCCAAGCCAGACTCGTGCGACCACGAGCTCGTGTTCGTGCGACGGACTCTGGTTTGGGCGACGACGAGCCGCACGAGTGCTCACACGAGCCAGACTCGTGCGGCCACCTGTTTGTGATCGTGCGATGGCTCGGATCTTCAATTTTCGAAGGGCAGTTTCGTCTTTTCCCGCGTTTAATGATGGGCATATTGGACCAAGCATTGTGGGCACTATAAATACTCTAAAGATCAGATTCTCAAGGGGGGGGGGAAGTCACATTAGGTCATAATCATAGTTCAATTCTTAGATTAGAGAGAGAGAGAGGTAGTTACTTGGAGGTTTCTTAAGATTTCTACTCACAAATTCTTAGATAACTCTTGATCTACCGTAGTGATCGTTGATCCATGAATTCCTGCATTCTCGTCTCGTCTAAGGCTACATTCTCACCGATTGAATTTCAATTTCCATTGTCGGATTTCAAGTTAGTATTTTAGAGTTAAATTGTATCATTCCAATTTTCATTGTAATAGGTAATTCTCTTTACATTTCTAGCTTAATGATGATTGTTCTTAGCTTAATTGTTCTTATGTTCACTCAATTAGCCATGAGCTAATTCCTTCATGTGTTAGTGTATGATGCCTATGGAGTAGTGTAGTGATATGTTGATCTTTTGAATGCTTTGAGTTGTTGTATGATCAATTCTCTACATTGATGGATTGAATGAATGCTTGCATTTGTAGATGACAATTAGGGCCATTAGGGAGTTAGTCTCTTGCGAAAGTAGAGCTTATTTCCTTAATTCTCTTATATTAAGGCCAATGCATATCAAGTGTTTGATAAAATTCCTAAGATAGTGAGAATTATCTTTAGTGAATTAGATGAACAATTAGAGGCTTTGATATGTTATTAGGGAAACCTTTTGCATGTTAGAGTGGCTTGTCCATTGATTATGCACAATCTCATTGCATGATAAAGTGATACTACACTACATGAAACATAGGATAGTACAATAGCACATACTCCTCACATTTGCTCACTTTGCAAACACAAGGTGATAGGTAGTCTACTCTTTTGACGCATTAGTAGACGATAGAAACCTTTCTCCTTTATTGCTTTGTTAGCTAGCCAATTAAAACAACGAATTTACCTTACAATTCCCCGTCTCCTTTGGGTTCGATATATTTTAAAACTTGGTCAAGCTTACCACGCTCATAGCGAACACGTACACTTGCGTGAGGACTTATTTACACCGAACAAGTTGTAATTTTGATACTTTTGTATTGTAATTTTGTAACCTGGCCTCTACTAGAATTATAAAATTTGTAGTAATTTACAGAATTTCTTTTATGTTCAAGTTCTTTATGTTAATATGCAGAAAATCGGTCATATGCAGAAAAAAGATGTATCTGCATAATAAAAAAAATGCATATATTAAAATCAGAAAATATATATGCAGAATAAAAAAATGCATATATGAAAAAATCAATTGAATATATGAATACAACTTTAATACCAGAAAAAATAGAAGAAAAAAATAAATTTGAAAAATAATATTCTATATTAAAAAATAAAAATATAAAATTTGAATATTTATATAATAAAAAAATTGAAAAGATTAATAATCAACTTGTTAATGAAATAATCAACGTGTGTGCTTAAGGAAGTAATTAATCAAGTCTGGATTGACGTGTCAAAGAGAATTGATCAAGCACGAAGAAAGAACCAGATCGAAGAATACTTTGACGAGTCAACAGTTGTTAAGCTGGTGACGAGTCAGCAGCTTATAGTGAAGCAGGTAGCTGTTCAGCAGCTTCTAGTGAAGCAGACTGCTGATCAGCAGCTTATGATGAAGCAGGCTGGTAAAGATCCAGCAGCTTGTATTTCCTATATAATGTAACCGAATTCATACGAATAAAGGATATAATTTTTACCCTAACGAAGTTCTGCTCGAACATATTGTTGGACATAAAAGCTCGCATAATCGTCTATTTCAACATATTGTTGGTGTAATCGTTGTTGTTATAGCCGCATAATCACGTTTATAAAAATTACATCAACAGTTTGGCGCTAGAAGGAGAGCCCGGTTTGAATCATAAAAATTATTCGTCGCCGGAGATGAAGCTTTAGCAACCCACAGTTCAGTTTTGGAAATCGCCCGATCAACTTCCCTCGTCGCTGAATTTGTTGCTGTTGCCGGAGACCAAAATAGATCATGTTTCAATCGCGCCCAACACTTGCTGTTACTGCCGAAGCAATCCAGCACGCAACCTCTCTGTTTTAATTCTCGCCGGTGTCTTACCGATTGGAAGCCCTTTCCCTGGAGTTCACTTTAAAATTTCATCCACCACAGCATGAAATTAAAAAAACCAATCTCAACAACAGTCCTGTCTGTTGCAAGCCGTCTTAATTCGAAGACCAGCCATCCGAACTTACAGCCGACAACCCACACCCAGAAGTTGATTGAAAACCACCGCGAACCACTTGTCACTGGAAGCCGTCGCTACCCTCCAAGCAAGCAATTCTATTGATGATTAAAAAAAAAAAGAGTCGGTGGTCAGAGGGTGTCGGTGGTCGGTGGTCGCTAAGAATTCTTTGCTTATTCGTCGGATGGTTCGAGAATTCCAAATGCTCGCCTCTGAGGGATAGTTGTGTTGTTCGCCGAATATTGCAGCTGCTCGCAGAATAGGCTTTTCTCCTATCACCTGTTCGCCCCCAAAAATATAATAAGATGCTTGTTTGTGGATTAATCCCCGTAAGAGATGTTCGCTCGTGTACTCGCTCACCCAACAAGATGATCGCCACGCCCAGCTGTTCGCCGATGTCCCAAAATAACGAGTTGATCGCCCGCAAGAGCTGTTCGCCGCCCGGAGGACCTGTTCACCGCAACGGGTTCGTGCAACAACTGTTCGCCACCGAAGCACACCTGTTCGCCGGCCTCACCTGCTCGTGTGAGAATTGATCGCGCATGCCAACTGTTCGTCAAGAAGCTGCTCATTCCCGAAAGTTGGTCGCTGGTTATTCGTTCGCTACAACAAGATGTTCGCCGATGAAGCTGGTTGCCTTGCATACACACCTGCTCCGCCGGCGATGGCTGCTCGTCTCGCTAGATTTTCTCGCAAGGAGTTCGTCGCCTAAGGAAGCTGCTCGCCGGAGTTGACCGCACGCACACGCTCCCAGCTGTTCACGTCCACGCTTAGGGCCTGCTGGCGCCTCAGTTTATAAGACCTGCTCACCGCGAGGAGCTGCTCGCCTATACGAGCTGTTCGTCGTGCCACCCAGCAGATGTTCGCCGCGTCGAAGGTTGCTCGCCCAATGTATGCTGCTCGCCGCACAGGATGCTCGCCTCCAGAAGCTATTCGCCGCGCAAATGGGTGCTCGCGTCTACGAGCTGCTCCCCAAAATTCGCTGGTCTCCGTTGCTCATTTGCCGTAGTTGATCGCTGGTCACAGCTAACTGCTCGCCGATAGGAGTTGCTCATCGAACATATAGAAGTTGAAATGTGATTGCTCGCGGCATAAATGGCTGTTGTTCAGGCGAGGAGATCGAGAAGCGAGAGTGGAATCGCATCAAGAAAATCGCTGCAAAGGGGAATATAAGGAAAGAAATGATGCCTGGCCAAATTAAGCCCTTGTTTGATTATTTATTTGGGCTTGGGCCTGATCATAAAGATATACTGTCTAGCCAAAGAAATTCCTATGGGCCTACTTAATTAATTTCAGTTGCAAGATTAAGGATGGGTCAGCTACACCTTGTCAAGAAGTTACAATTGCACAATAAGAAGCTGCTAGTATGATAATTATTTGGGAGAGATGCTCGCGTGAATGATTTAGTACCAGCACATCATTAGCAGCAACATTTGACCAAGTCTCCTTAAGATAAGCTGAGTGGGATTCACACGGGCTTGATTAATCAATTGAGCCAATCAACATTTGGGCCAAACTATTACTTGGGCTGTTGTCCTGGGGAACTAACACAATTAGCACATGGATAATCAAAATATTGGTCTGGCGAACTAACACAATTAGCACATGGATAATCAAAGGACAGACCTCCGCAGCTGCGGGAAAGTCCAAAGGAGGTGACCAAAACCAGGCCGAAGTGGAGACCTCGCGCCAAGTGGTGGAGACCTCACAACCACCTCCCCAGAAGAGCACCGCAGCTCCGCGACCTCCGCGAGTTGTGGTGACCCAGGAAGACTTGGCCCCCGCCCTGAGGGACCTGGCCAGTGACCCCGACGAGCTCCAACGTACCATAGCGACCTTGCAAAGGTTGCAGCAGGACGAACTCGCCCTGGTACCCAGGCGAGCTCCAGCTGCCGAAGCCCGGGAGCAGACCAGGCCCACCCAGGGCACCCAGACCCAGGGGGATTACAGCGTCCTCCCCACCGAGCAGGAGGCGAGCTCGGCACAAGCTCGCCAGCGAAGGGAGAGGACCGGCAAGGCTAAGATGGTGGAGGAGGATCCCGCTCCTTACACCGGAAGGGAGTCGGCCTACACCGGGGCATCTGGCACCCACCAATCACAGAGGAGGGAAGTCCTCCAAGGTCGCTTGGGCCCGAGATACGGGGAAAATGAGCGAGCGGCGGCCCCAGCGGCGTCCCACGGGGACTCCGACCAACAACCGCGCAGGTTCGCCCATGAAAGGTAGAGGAGGCCCGCCACTGACCAGCTAGGTCCCCATGGCGGACGTCAATTCCAGCCCGCCACTGAGATGTCACCCCAGAGTGAGGCACCTCGGGGACGTGCGTCCGCGAGATGCACGACCTTTGAGCAGCCTCCGCCAGAGGTGACCCGTGATGACGAGCTGGCCTCACTGAAAAAGGCCGTCGAAATGCTACAAGCACAAGTAGCAACCAAGTCTGGGGATCTGACGCCACGACTCTCCCCGCATCTCTGTTGGCACCTGCCATCCTTCGCGCACCGGTCAAGAAGAAAATCCAGTTCCCGGTGATGTCCGCGTACGAGGGCGAATCTGACCCGAAAGTCCACCTGGCCAAGTACGCGGACTTCTTGATTTCGGTTGGCGCCACCGACTCCACCCAGTGCCAGAACTTCCCGCTGACCATAGGGGACCGAGCTCACCACTGGTTCTCTTCACTCGCCCCGGGGTCAATCTGCTCATTTGGCCAACTCTCGCGGGAGTTCCTGGCCTACTTCTCTGGGTTCGGATCCTACCTTACCCAGAAGCACCGACTCGCCAACATCCATCAAGGAGAGAACGAGACTGACCAACAGTACCTGGAAAGGTTCGACAAAATCCTACTAGAAGACGAGCCGGTGAGCGAGGACACCAAGGTCGTCGCAGCGATGGCCGGACTCAAGAGGGGCACCGACCTCTGGAAGGAGATGCACCTCGCATGTCCCAACACTTACACCGAATTCCGTCATAAGGCGGGGGTGTTTGCGGCCATGCAGGAAGCACTGCTCAAGGAAGTTGGTGCCCACGAAGAAAGGAAACCCTACGGGAAGAAGTCTGGGGGCACCTACAAAGCCACCCGGAACTTAAAGGCTTTTGGCGAGGGAGACGAGCTCAAAGAAAAGCTCAATCAGGTCCTCACTGTCTCTGTTGACCACGTCTTCACTGCCGTAAAAGGTAAGGCCATGCTGGAGGAGCCAAGGCGGATCCGCCAGGACCGCACGAAGCTCAACCCCAACAAATTATGTGCCTACCATCACGCCATCGGCCACTTCACCAGCGAGTACCGAGACCTCCTCAAACAACTCTGGAAATTTTACGAGGATGGGAAACTGGCCGATTTCGTGAAGAAGGCCCCAGCTAAGAGGCCAAGGTTCGAGAGGAGGGCTACCTCCGATGATGAGGAGGAGGAAGCGGACCAATCTGGTCCCCATAACAGACGGAGGGCACCTCCCCAACCTCAGCAAAACATGGAGCCCACCCGGGAATTCTTGGTTCTCGAGGAGGAGATCGGAGCCGCCGGAGGTCTCCAGGACGGGGGATCCTCCATGTCCAAGAGAAAGAGGAAGGCCAAAATTCGGGCCATAAACCAAGTCCAGGAAGGCAGCTCCGGCCCCAGGTCCGTCTCCCAGTTTACTAATGAGCTAACATTTTCTTTGACGGACCTGGAGGGGGTACTGATGCCCCACAATGACTCGTTGGTGATAACCGCCAACATCATGAATGTCCGAGTTCACAGGCTACTTGTGGACACCGGCGCATTCACCAACATTCTCTTCAAATCCACCTTGGATGCCTTAGGTGATTTTGAGTCGTATCTGGAACCTAGCAATGCTAGGATAGTGGGGTTCGGAGAAGCTGTAACCGTCCTCCTAGGTAGTGTTAGGTTGAGCGTCCAGCTTGTATCGGCTGAGGATCCCGAAAGGAGACTGACTAGGCTCATAGATTTCCTAGTTGTCGACCAGCAGTCTTCCTACAACGGGTTCCTTGGCCGTCCGTTTATTAATGAATTCAAAGCGGCGTGTCTGACCTACTACTACTGCTTAAAATTTCCAACTCCAAAAGGTGCCGGAACTATAAAAGGGGACCAGAAAAAGGCCAGTGAGTGTTTACTCCAAATGAAAGATGGCCAGGTCAAGAAAGCGGTGACACGAGTCCAAGTCTTTGAGGAGGACGTGCAGATTCCTACAGACGAGCCAAACATCCTAGACGTCATCTCGGTCGAAACTGAGATGATGGAGGTAGGCGATTTATCAGAAATCAACCAAGGCACTGGACCTGTGCAGGACACACAACCGACACCAATGGAGGATTTGGAAGAAACCCAAGTGTTGAGACCTGCGTAGGAACAACAACCTGCTCCCATGGAGGTGGTTGACCAAGCCCAAGATGGAGGACCTGCGGGAGGTCAAGAACCAACACCAATGGACGTTGACCTAGCTCCCCAAGTCACCGCGCCATCCCAGGCTGAGAAAACACCGGAAGTACTAACAATTGATGAACCCGCCCCAGCTGAAAGCCAACCCGATGACCTCGAACCACGCATAGGTCACGAACCCACGTAAATGTCACAAGAGGAGTGGGACAAGTTCATCAGCGACCCTAGGTGGAAAAGTCAGAAGAGAAAAGCCACCCCTATGGAGGAATTGACGGCACTCCCGTTGGACCCGGAAAGGGACTTAGAACTTTTCATTGGTTCCGAGTTACCTGAAACGTACCGGTCGAGGATGGAGCTGTTCCTGATGACCAACCTAGACGTGTTTGCCTGGTCCCACAAAGATATGACGGGGATCCCGTTGGAACATGCTTGCCACAGACTTAACATAGATCCGACGAGGAGACTCGTACGCAAAAAGTGGAGAAAGTATGGACCAGACAAGTACGCAGCTCTAACCGTTGAGGTGGGGAAGCTGCTAGACAACAAGCTCATCAAGGAAGCTTTGTGTCCGCAGTGGGTCGCGAACCCCGTCCTGGTGAAGAAACACAATGGGACGTGGAGACTCTTCATTGATTTCACGGACCTGAACAAAGCATGCCCGAAGGACAACTTCCCACTGCCTCACATCGACCAGCTGGTAGATAGCACCGCAGGCCACGAAATGATGACATTCATGGATGCTTTCGCTGGCTATCACGAGATAGCTCTACACCCAGATGACCAGGAACATACGACATTCTACACCAACAAGAACATGTATTGCTGGGAAAGGATGTCGTTCGGACTCATCAACTCCGGAGCCACCTACCAAAGATTGGTGAACAAAATGTTTGACCAACACATTGGCGAATCCATGGAGGTGTACGTGGATGACATAGTTGTCAAGAGTTTGAGAAAGGAGGACCACCTGGACCACCTAAAATAGACCTTCGACATACTGCGCCACTACAACATGAAGTTGAACCCCAAGAAGACCAGCTTCGGCGTACACTCTGGAAAGTTAATGGGGCACCTAGTTAGCCAATGAGGAATCGAGGTCAACCCAACACAGGTCCAATGTATAATCGAGATGGGTGTCCCCGATTCCGTGCAGAAAATTCAAAGACTGACTGGGTGCATGGCAGCCCTGAATAGATTCATCTCCAGGTCCGGCGACCGAAATCGTCCGTTCTTCGAGGTAATTAAGGCAAACACACGAAGGTACAAAGAGGCAACCAAAGCCAACAAGCTCCACCTCAAAAACCATTTCGTCTAGACAAGTGAATGCCAACGAGCCTTCGAAGACATAAAAACATACCTGGCGGATATGCAGGTCTTGTCAAAGTCAATACCTGGAGAGAAGCTGTATCTATACCTAGCCACGTCGGAGGTGGCCATCAGCTCCATCCTGGTCCGAGAAGATGCAAAAACACACCTACCAGTATACTATGTAAGCCAAGTCTTATATGAAGCTGAGTTGCGGTACACCCCAACAGAAAAGCTGGCTTATGCACTGATGATGAGTGTTAGAAAATTGAGGCCCTACTTTTTTGACCACCCGGTAGAGGTGCTGACAACATTCCCACTACATCAAATACTACAGCGCCCGGACACCGCCGGACGCCTGCTAAAATGGTCACTAGAGATCAGCCAATAAGATATAACCTACGCACCCCGAACAACGATCAAGGGACAAGCACTTGCCGACTTCATCCTCGAGCTAACTTTCCCACAAGATTCGACGAGGGGGCGTATAACTCCGTGGAATCTCTACGTGGACGGATCATCAACCAGCGTAGCAGCAGGCGCCGGTGTGGTCCTGATCAGCCCAGACAGACAAGTCTTCACCTCCTAAATCCGGTTTGACTTTCGAGCGACCAACAACGAGGCGGAGTATGAAGCGTTGATAGCGGGACTTAGGCTATCATTAGCTGTGGGGGCAACCAATCTTCAAGTTTTCGGAGATTTCCAACTAATAATATCCCAAGTCCAGGGGGAATATGAGGCAAAAGACCAGCAGATGATGACCTACCAAAAGATATCCGCGCATCTGATCTCGATGTTTATGCAGGTTTACATCAATCAGATATCGCGACTAGAAAATACACAAGCAGACGCCCTAGCCCGACTAGCTACCAGCAATGGCGAGGCCGAATTCACGGAGGTTGTAATCACCACACTAAAAAACCCCTCAACATTCGATTATAAGATAAATCTAACCTCGAGTGGGGGGCAGGAGGATAGTGAAGATGGTGAAGATTGGTGCACTCCAATCCAAAAATATCTGACAGACGGAACAGCCCCCGCGGACACCTGGGAAGCTAGCCGGCTAGTAAAGCAAGCCGCCAGATATACGCTGCTGGATGGCCAACTCTACAAACGTGGATTCTCTCTACCCCTACTCAAGTGCTTAACTAAGAAGCAGGGGTCCGAAGTGTTAGAAGAAATTCACGAAGGGATTTGTGGGAGTCACGCTGGGGGGCAAGCATTGGCATACAAGACGATCAGGCAGGGCTACTACTGGCCCACCCTTCGCAAAGATGCCATCAGCTTCGCTCGAAGGTGCCGAAAGTGCCAACTTTTTGTACCTAACATCCACTCCCCAGCCAACCAACTGAAATCAGTTTTCAGCCCATGACCTTTCGCGAAATGGGGAATCGACTTGATCGGCCCAATTCCACCGGGTAGGGGCGGTGTAAAGTTTGTTGTTGTAGCAGTAGACTACTACACTAAGTGGGCTGAGGCCGAAGCTCTCACAACTATAACCCAGGAAAGGATGATCGGCTTCGTTTGGAAAAACCTGGTCTGCAGGTTCGGACTTCCGCAGTCGATCATCACAGACAATGGAAGGCAGTTCGACGGTCAAAAGCTGAGAGACTTCTGCAGTTCATGGAACATCAAGAAGCACTACTCAACTCCATATCATCCCCAGTCGAACGGCCAAGTCGAGGCAGTGAACAAGATTCTGAAACACATATTGAAGCTCCGCCTCTAAGAAAAGAAAGGGAGCTGGGCAGACGAACTCCCGGAGGTCCTATGGTCTTATAGAACTTCCTATAGGGCCAGCACAGGGGAGACCCCATTTGCCCTAACCTTCGGGACTGAAGTCGTGGTCCCGGTCGAAGTTCAGAACAAGACTTGGAAGGTGGTGGGGTATGATTAAGAAAAGAATGACGAAGCGTTGGCAGTAGAGAAAGATCTGATCGAAGAAACCAGAACTTCGTCAGAAATGAAGAACGCCACCTACAAGCGTAGAGCAGAAAAGTATTACAACTCTCAGGTCCGAGACCGAAAATTCAAGGTCGGAGACCTAGTATTGAAAAAGAAGTTGATGGCCCCACCAGGTGTATTATGTTCAAACTGGGAAGGACCGTTCCAGGTCACCGCAGCTTGGCTGAACGGCACTTATGACCTTAAAGATGCAGAAGGCAACGCCTTGTCATACACCTGGAGTGTGGCCCACCTGAAAAAGTTCTACCAATAGACTAGGATCCTGTAATAGACTAGTCGAGGGTTTGCATCAGAAATGTCAATGGCAACCGATGTAAATTACGTTGCTATAAAAAGTCAGAAAATTTGCAAAGTCAGAGAAATTCAGAAAAATTCCCAAGTGTTTGGACCTGTGCAGCTCTCCAACCAGGCGAGCTGCGCCAGGTCGCCCACTGCTCCAGGGAGCTCGCCAAACCCAGCTCGCCCACGTACTCGAAAATCCACAATGCGCAAGGACCGAGGTCCCAAGCGTTGTAATTAAATAACTCGAAGGCAAAGGCCAAAGTGCCCAAGGTCGCGAAGGTACCCTTCTCAAAGGGTTGCTAAGCACCTGCTGCCATAAGTTAGAAAAATTCGCGAAAAAGACGAAAAAACGTCTAAGGCAAGGTTCATGAAACCCAATGGCCCAACTTGAATCAATCGAAGTGCAGTTCGCCACCCTAAGTGGTCTAAGACGAACGATTCGCGGCCCTAAGTGGCGTAAGACGAAGAATACGCACTCTCAAAATAGAGGTACAATTCGTAGTCGTAAGTGACGAAAAACGAACGATTCGCTTCTCAAAGTAGAATAAGACGAACAATTATGTACCAGAAAAATAAACAAGAACGAGCTATTTTAAAAGTTATAACGTAAAAGAGCAAATACGTAAGTGAAAAGAGTTGGACAAAAAATGCTCGACTTATATTCAAAAGATACTTAAGAGATTTTCAAGTCAAAAATATACTTGAAAAAATCCTAAGTATAAGTAGCTGTGCTGGCCACAAAGGCCGACCAGCTGGCCATCTTTGAACTACAAAAAGCTCCTTCTGGGCGAGCTGCACGTGCCCGGCGAGCTAGATCTACTAAAAGCAAAAATAAAAGACTCCTTCTAGGAGAGCCATGGAGCCCGGCGACCTACTATAAGTTGAGAAATAAAAAAGCTATCCTAGAAAGCGAGAGAAAAAGCCTACGTCTCAGGAGCAGCAGGGGCATCAGCAGCGACCTCAGTAGGGGCAGGGGCGACCTGGGTAGCGGGAATGGCGAGCTCGGCCTCGGAAGTGATATTACCAGTTAGCCCGCTGGCATCGAACTCGCCCAAGTTCAGCATGGCATCCCCACAAGCCTCCTGCAATTGCTTGACAGTGAGGGGGACCTACTCCTCCTCGCCAGCGACCTCCTCCTCGCCGATGTTCAGCTCCGGCACCTCGACTGTTTTGATAACTTGAAATCGTGCTGGCACAAAGTCGAGGGGGATGCCTAGCTCAGGGAGGTCACCGATGTCCAGCTCGGCACCATCGGGAAAGGGAACCCGATCCAGGCAGGCCTTGAAGTCGCCCACAATTGCCTCCACCTCGTCGTCCTTGTGAGCTCGAGCCCACCAAAGAGTTCGCAAAACCTCGGCATAACATTGGACGCATCCTTTGTCAGAGGCCTCAGCCTTCACGGCCGCCAAATCCGGCGAGGAGCAAGCAGCATTCCGCAGCTCGGCAACTTCGTTGGCTTTCGCCTCCAGCTCACCCCTCAGCCTCTCGCATTCGGTATTGGCACTCTTCACCAGGCCCAGCTGCAGTGCGAGGTCCTTCTTAGTAATTCTGTGGTTGCCGAGCTCCTGGGCGAGCTGGGCAGCGAGCTCCTCTTCCTTAGCCTTTATCCTCGCCACCGTCTCCTGCTCGAGCCTGGCGAGCCGGCTTTGGACATTCTCGAGCTGTTGAAGGGCACTTTGCTCGGCGGCCAATGATGCCTCAGCCCTTTCCTCGGTGAGTTGTGCTTGCCTCTTCGCCTTGTCAGCAGTGTCCAATCTACTCGCATGATGAGCCGAGAGCTTTCTGATTGGCGAGCACCAATCTACTCGCATGATGAGCCGAGAGGAGCAGGTTCTCCTTCAGATCCTGACTATTGATGTTCACCACCGACGAGGTCGTCCAATGCCTGGGCATCTCACTCACAGCATTCCGAGCTACGCCCGGGGGGAGGCTTCGCATCGGAGTTAGGGAGCGAGACCGCTCGAAGGCATGCAGGGCCTCGTGGCGATTCGGGAAGGCGATTGGGGCATAACTGCGAGACCAAAGTAGATAGAAAATGTTAGAAAAACAAGGGATAATAGGCAATGAAGGTCAACTGGGCGAGCTACTTACTGAGCTCGGTCGGGGTCCCAGCCCAGGAGCGTGTCATCGGTGGTTTGCACCCCAAATGGAGATGGAGAGGGGGGCGAGCTCCGGATGGGCATGGCCACCAGCGGGGCTGTGGATTGAGCGGAGCCCCCCTGCCCGAACCTCACCGAAGTCCTCTCGACTCGGTCGGAGTCCTCATCGACCAGGCCCGTGTACCTAGTCCTTTTGCGAGCTGGGGCATCCTCCTCCCCAGCTCGGGATCCTTCACCCCTCTGGGACCCCTTCTTCCCCCGACCTCGCTCGGAGGGGGCTACAGCTTGCCCCCCACCTCGGCCGGTCCGAGCGACCTCTGTAGCCTTGGCTTTTTCCCTCTGGGTCCCCGACCCCCCTACCTCGCCCTTCTTGGAGGTGAGCTCTGCCTCCTTGCTCGCCTCCAGCGCGAGCACGGACGGCGGGGCAAGTCTGTTGGGGCGAGGTGGGCCCATTTCGAAACGCTCTCTGATGATTTGGTAGGCCTCGGGGACCTCAGCGATCGGAATGGCGACGAAGCTACCACCTGCAAAAAAACTGCGAATGTCAGCATAATGAGCGAGCTACCCCCCCCCCCCATAGGCGAGCTTCAAAGAGTTAAACCTTGGAGCTCGGGACCTTGGATATCGAGGTGGTGCGGCAATGTAAGGAGCCCGGCGAGCCGCAGGCAATGGTGCGCGCACAGGTGGGCAACCTGCCTATCCTTCTCGCTTCTCAAACAGCAGATGGCGCGCACCACGTCGAACTGGGTCGATACCTTAGGCCTGCCCCTGCTAGAGTTTTGGCGCTTCGGAACTGCAAAAAGAAAGAAAATTAGAATTAGTATATCTAATTCAACCCACGCACACCGAAATAGGCGACTTACTGCTGGCTTCCCCATATCCCTCTGGAGTGGGAATACGGTCACCCCGTCCATGGTACGTGCTGGAGGCTCACCAATCTCCGCCTTTGAAGAAAAACTGCTTCTTCCAATCATGAACTTTATTGGGCAGGTCCCCGAGAAATTTTTCCCCTGGGCGAGCCTTCAAATAATAATATCTAGTTCCGTCCTGCGCCCGCCTTGTCACGGCGAAGAGCTCGCCCAGGTCCACCGAGGTCATCGCGTTCTCGTAGCCCTCCAATCCGAAGACAGACAGGGCGGCGAGAAGGTTGCTCCATGCATTCGGGGTGAGCTGGGTGATGGCCAAGTTATTGTCGGCAAGGTATTGGCCGATGATCGGGTGCAATGGCAATGTAAGCCCGGCCCTCAGGACATCAAAGTTCAAAGTGGTCATCCCCTCAGGGGGCGCGTCGGCCCGCTCATTCTTCGTTGGAGCATACATGAAGATGTCCAGCGGGATGCGATACTCCCTGCGTATGATGGGTAGATCGCATTCATCAATAAGGCTCACCACCTCGCCAGCCTTGTAATCAGATGGGGCAACTTCCTCCAGGTCGGCGGGGTCGGCGGGGGGTATCCGGTCCGGGCAGGGGAAGCTCGCCGCATACTCGGCGACATACTCGTTCCAATCGAATGGATGAACGACCTGGGTGGGAACCTGGTACTCAACCAGCTGGGGTTCCGGGAAACTGATGCGACGGAACCATTCGAGCGTAACTTCCTCCAGGTCGCCACCCCCCTCGCCGACCTCGGCGATGCCCTCATCAACCTCCTCGGGTCCTTCGTTGCCACTGGCAACTTTTTCCTCTCGGGCGACCTCGTCGCCTTCCTCCCATACCTCGTGGTATACGGCACTGGAGGCTCCTTCCTCCGGATCGGGACGCAGCTCGCTAGGCAGCTCGCCAGAGACCCGGCGAGCTACCGAGGTTGCCTCGGAGCAGGAACCGATTTCCACATACGAAACTCGAGGTGGCTAATCCTCAATTATTGGTCATTTGTCAGGGTTCCGGTCCGAAAGAGTCCTGCTCGAGAAGTGTGTCGACATAGTCTCAGAGAAGTCCAAGGGGTTCTCAGTCCAAAATTCAATAATCCAAAGTCAAGGAAGTCCAGAGGGTTCTCGGTGCAACTCACAGTCCAAAATCCAATAATCCCGGAGAAACGAAAGAAAATCAAGTAAAAGGTAGAAGAAAAGAGAAGAAGGGTCGAATCCTACCTTGAAGAGCCTTCAAAAATCCGTCGAACACAAGAAAAATTGGTCGCCGGGAAAGCTCTGAGAATTTGAAATGCAGAAAGTGAGAAAATAGATCCACTTCCCCCTATTTATAGACGTCGGGGCGAGGTGCAATATTCGGGAAGTGCAGGAACCTGTTTGCAGAAAATTTGAAAGTTGACATGATGGTGGGCGGGAACCGAGGCCTCAAAAGATGTGCTTGACTCCTGGATTCCCGCACCACGTCGACAAAAAACAACCGCCCTGGCTGAGCTCGCCTAGCTCGGCAACCATCTAGGGATAGTTCGTCGAAATTCAAGTTCTCCAGCTCGCCCGCGTATTTGACGAAGTCATGACGCGTGCGAGTTGGGGGGTAAATGTTGGCCTGGCGAACTAACACAATTAGCACATGGATAATCAAAATATTGGCCTGGCGAACTAACACAATTAGCACATGGATAATCACCAAGGTTTGGCAGGTCGCCAGGACTCGCCCAGATCCGCGGAAGCACGGAGCTCGTCCACATGGGGGCAGCTTACCTGCGTAGCTCGCCCAAAGGAGCTAGCCCCTATCCCCATGAAGACTCTGGAGCTCGCCCCGAGCTCGCCCTCTATCCCCATGAAGACCTCGCCGAGGTCCATCATCGCACGACGCTCGTAAGCCACGCAAGGCACTGGAGCTCACCCCAGTGCTCGCCCAAACCATTGAAGCCCACCTCCGAGCTTGCCTAGGAGCTCGTCTGTTAGTCGATAGGACCCCGATGGCACGCACTTTTTCCCTTCATCCGGTTTATCCACAAGGGTGATTTACGGCGAGGTTTTTAATGAGGCCCATCTAGTCTAAGGCATAGTAGTAGGACGAGGCATGACATGGGAAACAGTATGAGAGACCAAGATGAGGGTAAGGAACTCTCGTCAACACCGGAAGTCACGTAGGCTCGTAAGGTGCCGTCTCACACTCGCACACCTATAAATAAGACCTCTCTTGTACTATTCACATAATGCAAAAATTAATACATTTCCTATATTTTACTTTCTCTCTCTAAGCTCTCCACTTTCTCCCTCTACATTATCCAAGAACATAAGATTATTGTTTGGTAGGATTAATCCGTTATAAAGCCACATAAACGAACACGATTAAGAAATTCTATCAACATGGGCCAATTTACATTCTTGGGCCACTTAATTAATTCTAATAAGCTTGGCCCAAATTAAATAAATTAAGTCTTGTAAAATAAAAATTATAGTTAATTGCAAGATTAAATTTAAGGAATAACAATTACTTTTTTAAGTAATTAAATTCCCTGTGGAAACAATTGTTTTTAAACAATTAAATTCTAGAGGAAAAATTGCTTCTTAAATTCCAGAGGAACAAATTATTTTTAAAACAATTAAATTCCCAACGGAAACAATTGCTTCTTAGAGTAATTAAATTCCCAGAGCAAAAATTGCTTCCTAAAGCAATTAAAGTCCAGAAAAATAGGAGTACTTGCTAAAGCAATTTATTCAAGTGACGGAGCAAGAGAAGAAGAATTGCTTGCTAAAGCAATTAAATTAAAGAAGTGAAGTCCTGACAACGGAGATCAATCACAGTCCAAGAAGTGCAGAAAACTGGCAGCCTTGAAGATTAATTCTAGTTGCATGTTGAAGAATATATTTGCTTGCAAAGAAATTATCAATATATTTTCAGAAGAATTGTCAATCATCTTTGAAGACTTTCGCTCGCAACTGGAAGAATTTAAAGACAAAAAATTAACGGACCTGCGAAGAATTACACTAGCTGCTCGCCACCTGCTCGCCTGTTCACCTGCTCGCTCGCTCACCAGAAAACAGCTGACATTACATAAAATATCTCGTGAAGTATCTCAACATCATGCAATATCCCATGGGAGGAATAATAATCATCAAACTTGGAGAGCACTTACACCAGAGAAATCAACGACGATTCATAATGCTACAACAAACATGCAACAGTTGGAGAACACTGGTGTTCCAGCTATCTAAAATATTACAGCAACAACAACAGAGAGCGGCATGTCCATCTGTTATACGACCTGAACCAGAACCAGTCTGTGAACAAATTGTTCAGCGTCAACCAGAAAATGAAGCTGATAGCAAACAAAGGAATAAACATTTCAAGGGAAAGCAATCGTCAGTTCGTGAACGACTACGTTGGCCAGCAATTGAAAGATTAGGCCCTGAAGGTGCCAAAAAAGTCACCAAGATTCCCACGAAGCCACACCCAAGCGACAGAGTGTCCGGCTCCGTTCACTCTAAGTGAGAGGAACGGCCACCACGTCCTAGCGGAGAGACTTCAGACGGAATCTTGTTGCCTATGAAGAAGACAATTAAAGACCTTCAAGCCAAGGTGTCACTACCCCCGGAGGATAATTCAACCCTGCAAATCCCATTGTCACCATCAATTCTTTTGGCACAGATCCAGCTGAAGATCCAGTACCCAATAACAAAAATGTATAAAGAAAGTTCTGATCCAAAGCATCGTGCTTCACTCAAAAGCATCGACTGGCGAACCTTATTCAAGAATAAGTGCCCAGAGCTCCAGATCAAAAGCTTTGGCCCATATTTCTCATGCAGATGGAGAAGACAAATGCAATTGAAGAACACGGAGGAATCAACATGCAACTCATCATGGAGTAACCTTACAAAACGACGACCCATCCGAGACATCAAAGCAATCGGTGATAAAAAGTTAAATCCTCACAAAGCAAAACGGATGCAACAAAAATTTGGAGTATCTATTCAGAGCGAAGGACTGCATGAATCTTCTCGCTTAAGACGATTGGATCATGAACAGTTTCCCGAGAATAGATCCTCTAAAGATGGAAAAAGCAAACGGAGACCTACAAGCAAAATTATCACCAACATCACCTCAATTTCCTATTATCCCAGAAGCATCCATTCAAGAAGAAGTTCAACATTCGATAATAAACCTGAACGAGGAGGAATCAGACTCCGCCCTGATCTGGGAAAATAGAAAAATGAAAGGATATAAGATGGGTTAATCAAAATGTCAAGAAAGAAAAATGACATTTGAGCGCTACTTATCGGGACCTCCACCTGAACCTGAAGACAATGTGGGCTGGAGATCAGATTCTCTCGACATACTGATCCAAAGATATCAATGGAAGCATCAGACGCAACTTAATGCAAATGTTGACAACGTTCCCATTGAGGCAAATACTACATCGGCCGGACATTGCAGGACGCTTGTTGAAATAGTCACTAGAGGTTAGCCAATATGGAATAACCTACGTACCCCGAACAGTGATCAAGGGACAAGCGCTTGCCGACTTCATCGTCGAGCTAACTTTCCCTCAAGATCCGACGAGGGGACGTATAGTCCCATAGCACCTCTACATAGATGAATCATCAACAAGCGCAACAACAGGAGCTTGTGATAGACAAGTCTTCACTTCGGCAATTAGATTCGACTTCACAGCTACAAATAGCAAGGCCGAGTATGAAACATTAACAGCCGGACTTAAGTTATCATTATCTGTTGGAGGCAACCAAACTTAAAATTTTTGGAGATTCCCAGCTAATAATATCCCAAGTCCGACCAAACACACAGGCAGACACATTGGCCTGACAACGGAAAAGCAGAACTGACACGAAACTACAAGAACCCTCGACGTTTGATTACAATATAAATCAAACTTCGAAGTAGGGGGCAGGAAGAGGACAACGACGGGATCAAACACTCGACTTCCCAACAAAATCATCAATAGCAAGGAACTCCTAGCTGTTCCTTGAAAGATCATAAGGAAAATGAATCCCAACAAGTACTACACATGTCATCAGAGTATCAACCACAACACAGATGAATTCCAAGACTTGTTGCGGCAATAGCAAAGATTTTATGAAGATGAAGAAAATCCCCTTCGAGAAGGCCACGAATTGCCTAATCCATCAACTCTGATATCGGGGAAGGTTTCGTCACATGTATATACATCTTGTACAAAAGGGCGAGACTTTTAGTTTATCCTTTTGTACAAGATAAATGCAAAAATAATCTGCCATATATGCCATTAACAACATGCAAAATTCATGTGTTGCAGAATCATGCGAAATATTTCTTGAAAGTTCTCTCGTACGAACTGAACTGGGACCCAAGACGTTGGCTACTTCGCGAGACGAAGTAGTACCAATGGAGGTCGAACATTCAGAAAACGTACAAAGAGCAGAACATAATCAAGACACAAAAGTCCTGGCAGAATCAGCTCCTGAGAGACACCTCAATGGCAAACGACCGAACGAGTGCCTTCTCAGCCAAGATTTCAAACCCAAATTGAAATGTAAACGTTGACGAGCTTATTTGAAAGCGCGCAACGCCAATAAAAGAGTCGACAACAAATCATGAGGTGCATGCCTTCCAGCACGATGATCTAACACGCAAAGATATTATGTGTATCATCATAACATTGAATACTACACCAGCAAGTGCATGGAATGGCAAGCCAACCTCAAGCATTCCTTTTAATTAAAGGATTGCCAGTCATCACACTTTGTGAAGAAAACTCCAACTATCTCCGGATAAATAGAGTTTTCATCTTCTCAAGCTATGCTTTGGTAGATGACACATTCATCTCGTTATTCACTCCAAAGCAATCATCTACATTACAAGCTGCCAGCACCTCAACAAAGAAGATATATGCTGATTCCATAAGAAATATCAGGCATTGACAAACAGTTTGGAGAAACTGGCACATACTGAAAGATATATCCATCTCGAGGAAAGTAGCCTTTATCAACATTATTTCGATAGAGGCCTTGATCTCAATATAAACCAGAACGGAGTCAACACTTCCTAAAACATTAAGGAAGAAAGATCACAGATATATCACCAGGTAAAATTCTCGAGGCATCTGCCCAAAAGAGAGAACTGCCCCCACCAGATGCCTCCGGGCATGATTATTCCATTTCTATAGGCAATGATATCTAGCCTATATTGATGATGCCGCCCATATAGGCGATGCGCTTCCCAAAAGCAATAATTCTTTTAGGGGGCATGATAATTCCTCCTTTATAGGTGAAGACTCGAGTATTCCGTCTTTATTCGCGATGTCCATTCCGCCATATTGACGATGCCGCCTACATAGGCGATGCGCCTCCCAGAGGCATGATTCCGCCTATATAGGCGATGCGCCTTCTCGAAGCAATGATCCTTCTTGAAGGCATGATTATCCCATCTTTATAAGACATGCCGCCATAGGCGATGCGCCTTCTCGAAGTGATAATCCTTCTTGAAGGCATGATTATTCCGTCTTTATAGACGATGCCGCGATGCGCCTCCCAGAGGTATGATTCCGCCTATATAGGCGATGCGCCTTCTCGAAATAACAATCCTTCTTGAAGGCACGATTACCTCATCTTCATAGGTAATGTCCAACCCACCTATATTGATGATGATGCGCCTTCTTGAAGCGATAATCCTTCTTGAAGGAGAATATACTATTCTATCAACAATGCAGGTTGGCAGAACCCCGGAACATTTCAAATCATTCAACTCCTGATCATATATCACAATCAACAGTTGAATGGGGGGCGGGAAGGAAGCAAGCAGGAAGCAATGTTGATAAAGAGCAGCGGAACCAACAGAAGTGCCACCATCTTTCCCCTGTTGCTTTGATTTTCTCGGCGGACTTTTCCGAGCAACAGATGCAACAGCAGGAGTAACCGGGGCAAACGCAGGCTCCGGTGGTGCCGGGATTTGAGCTCCTCTCTTCTTCCGTAACACCACCATTTTTGACAGTAGGGTCCATCTTGCGTTTGTTCAGTCCGGTACCAAGAGTCATTACTCTCTGACAGAAAGTATTGAATTCTAGAGGAATGGCAACTGTAACGCCTTGATCTACAACGAGAAAACAATAAATTACAAGGACACAGGTAGATCAAAGACGACAAACAGGTATGCGAGCGCAAAACCATTTATACCTCAATACTATACTGGGGGGCAGACCCTGACACACAAAATCATCAAGAAGCAAAAAGCTTGAATTCATACCCCAATATTTTCGTCTCAATGAATCTTACGTTAAACAGAAAAAATAACAATAAAACAATAAAGTGACACTAGTAGCACCTACTCAACTAAATAAAATTATTTCACCTATTTGGATTGGAATTGTGTGGTACATTTGAAAAAGTAGAAGTGATCTTATTTTTTAGGGGAATGTCTCAAATATTGAAAAGGTGAGGAATGAAAATAAAGCTAGATTGTGGTTGTGATAACAATTTTTGTGTAAATAAAATATTTATTAACACTTGAAATGATATGCAATTTATATTTCTTGAATTTTGGGTTCTTTTCTCTAACTTATCCTCTGATTCACCTTCATCTTTGACTTGGCTTTTGTTTGATTTTGACTCTGACTTGATAACACTTATCCAAGGACCGTGTCTTCTTGTTTTGGATCGAGCGTTGGTCTTTGGAAGATTTTGGTGAAGAACGCTTCAGATTTGTTGAAGAACGATCTTTAAATCTTCAAGTTTGGATTTATTCTGGAATACTTGATCGGAGGGATTTGACCCTTTGCTCCTGGATCGAAGTGCGTTTTTGGATGAACTTGATGAAGAACAGCTTGAAGGCGGCGAAGAACGCTTGAAGTCTTCGAAGTTGATCTTTAAGTAGAAACATCTGATCAGAGGGATTGAGCACCTTATTTTTGATCGAAGGATGTTTCTGGCTGGATTTGGCGAAGAACGCTTGATGATCTTCAAGGTGTTCTTCAAGAAAAACGTTTGATCAGAGAGATTTGGCCCCTTGAGCTTGGATCAAACGGTGTTTCTGGAGGGTTTTGACGAAGAACGACTTGAATATGGTGAAGAACGACTTGAATCTTCAAAGAACTTCTTCAGATTTAGCGAAGAACACTTGAATCTTCGAAGAATGACTTGAATCTTCTTCTTAGCTCACAGGTTGCTAGTAGAGAGGATATTGCTTGCTTGCTCGTTCGTCTTCAATGATTTCGATTTTTCGATCTACGGTGGTCGTTGGATGTGGACCACTTTTTGAGGGGAGGAATGACCCCTATTTATAGGGTGGAGATGTGAAGACCTTCTTTTCTTGCACTGACATGTGGTGCGCTCCGGTTGACTGATGTCGATTTGATTGGCAACAATAAGTAATCGACCAAATTTAGCTTGATTGATTTCAGCCATCTTCTTTATTTATACGAAACATTTATGATTTCGAATAAATACGGCAAATCGGGTATTTATTGTCATATACGAGTACCGAAAGACTCGTAATTTAATAATGACTTTGTATCGTGTACAATAAATATCATTTTAACTATTTAATTAAAGAATTAATTTGATAAATTCTCAAAATTAAAATAGTAATATTTATTTAATTTATACACGTGTCATTATTTAATTAGGTGCAATTTTTATATGCTTATAGTGGTATTAGCTATATATGAAATTTCCTGCAATTAGATCTTTTATTTTGAATTGATTATCAAAACCTAATATTTATTGTGGTGTTTGTTGTGTAGGAAGACCTGCTTTTGAATCTTACAGGCATTCTTGTTGTCATTTTAGTTTATTGTACGGATTGGAGTATCCTTATACTCCTAATTGAAAATAAAAATTCTTTATATATATAAATATACATATGGGGAACAAAGGGGTCCCTCCATTAATTAATCTGGCAATTGTGTGGTCGTATACAATATGCCAATTGAAGCCATCAATCACATCCTCGAAAAAATTGGCTTTTTTATTCCAAATTGATCACCCTTGGGTTAAAATTGACTTGTAAGAATGGTGATTTTGAGTGATGGCAAGTCATATTCATATATATATATATATATCCCATGCAGATAATTGTTTAGGAAAGAGCAATAAAACGACAAAGTGTCCAACTCCTCTAAACTCGAGGGATCCACCAAATATGCATGATCAACATTAATGCCATAATAATCACGCTATTTCTCTCATCATATTTGTTCCATTTTTTCTATTAAGTATTTTAGTTTTGTGGATCTTTTATGTGTATGAATTACATATATATGGACCTTGAACATATTGAGAGCATAATTTTGCGTACATGCAATTTTGACTAAATTGATTTTTTTTTTTAATTCGTTTCGAAATCTTTTGCATACTTGTCTTATCGGAACGTCTTAACATTACTTGGATACTATAAAAAAATATTAATTTATGTGTCACTCTAAAAAATATACTCATATTTACTCATGCATTACCATTTTACTTAAAAGAACATATTTTTTAATTTATGTGCAAAACTAAGTGTGTTGTGTTGGTTAATATAGAGGGAGCATGAAATAGAGGCGATTGACACTTTTAATCAGGCCAAGAAAGTTTTCATGGAAACAATTTGAGTACAAATTAAGGGATACACACCCTTATAAGCAGATTTAATAGGTAAAATGGTGCATGTGAAAGAATTAATTTCAAGTTGTGCATCATATGAACACTCTTAGGTCTTGCTTCATTTGGCACAATCTGTGCACATGCCGCCCATTATACTCCATGTAATATTTGAATTTTACATGTTTTTTTCACAGTGTAATTAATGTATATTTTTAAATAGTTATTATTGTTTTACTAAAAAATTGTGACTATTTATACTAAACAGTTGAGGTCATCTAACCATAAGTAGTAAGAATTGTTTATTATAATAGTATAAAAATAATTCTAGTGGTTTAAAATTACACTTATTTACAAGATGCACTTGGTGCATAAAAGAGTTACTTATATTTAATGTATAGATTCTATTTCGGATGCATCACATCTCTCAAAAATAATCATGAACTTTTTGGTGCATTTATGCGTTTGGATTTTAAGCTTAATTTGATTTTTTCGAAATACAAAATTACGCTTTGAACTGTGTGATTTTGGACAATTTGAGTATTACTGATTTATTTAAAGAAAAAAATTGTTTGGCGGCACTCGACCGCCCGACGACCGTCAAACGTCATTTGCACCCTTGATAATAATTAATTAAAGATCAGAAATGTGACCGATTTAAATTTAACCCTACTTTTGTATCTACTTTATATTCTAATAATCGCGTCAATTAATTAAAAAAAAAAAAAAAAACCTTAGAAGAGAAGGGTGGATTGGAAGACATCAATCGCATTTGCAGCTTTGATATAATTAGAAAGTCTCAGCCAAGGATAGGAATTCCTCCTGTAAAAAAAAGGATGAAAGTTGAATCACACACTCACTCATGTACGGTGTGTAATCACTGATGTCAGTAAAAGGATGTTCTAAATTAGAACAATTAGTTGGTGCTACTTTTATGTTCCACGACATCTATTCCACTTTGAAAAATCACATGAATTCACTATTATTATCTTTGTCTCCCAAAAATTTACGGTACATTTTGGTGCATAACTTTTAAGAAAAAGTGTAATGAATAGAATATATATGGTGAAGATTGTGAATTAATAATTTTAAAGGTGGAGATTTAAATAAATATTTCTATTTTGAGAGTATGCAAATTTTTGTTGGACAAATTAAAAAGAAAAATATGAAAATTTTTGTGGGACGGAATTAGTATAACTTATCATTATATATTTTCTACATTTCACATTTCAAACATTTCGGTTTTGAAATGTAATGTGGAACATAAAAATAACACAAATGATACCATTTACATTTAAACAACAATTTTTTTTAAAAAAAAATTATAGTGAAAGTATATTAAATCCTATTTCTTGTTTTGTTTACTAGATAAACCCAAACAAGAACACTATTTTTTTCTTTTTTGTCCTTACATTTGTTAAATGGATTATTGTCTACATAGTAGTTATATTATTAATATCTTTTGATAGAGAAATGACCACAAAACAAGGTTGTTATAAAATTGAAATAAACTGAGGATGATTATTATAAGATAGAAAAAGTATAATTAAATGAAATAATAATTAATTTATTTAAAAAATAATATTATATATAATTTTTATTCTCATTAATTACTATAATTATTCTATATTTATTCTCCCCTCCATCCTCAAATAAATTTCATATATTTTTTTTTCCTTTGCAATTTAAGTGCACCATCTGTTTAAATGCTACAATTGGAAACATTTGAAAAAATTTCATCAACAATTTAATAACATAATTATTGAATATGCCACATAAAATCTACGTGTCAAAAAATAAAATTATAATTTTTTATAATAACAAAAATATCCTTAAATTAACTTTAAACTTTAAGAACATTACTTTAAAATGAGTTACACTTGGGTAAAAATTTCTACCGTAGAAATCTTTCTAAAAATAAATTTTAAACAACAAATTGACGGTCCTACCCTGCCGCTCATTTTGCTGCTGCCTTCTGAAGTTGTTGGTAATGGAATTAGCCGCCATCTATGTTGCACGGATTCTTCAAAATTTGCAGGTATGCAGTATCGGATACGCGGGGGATACGGGTGCGATTCACGCCAGATTCGCACCCGATACGCCACATGGCGTATCCGAATATTTTTTAATTTTTTTTTTTTGGGCGGATACGCGTATCCGGTTTTATAGCAATTTTTTTTTAAAACTAGGATTTTTTTTGTAAAATTTTAAAATTTATTATTAAAATATAAAATATAAGTATATAATATATAATATAATATAAGTATATAATATAACATATAAGTATTCCGTAAAAAAATATAATATATAAGTATAATTTAATATTTAATTTATAAGTAATAAAGGCAAAAAATCAAACTAAACTAAAGAATACAAATTGTTTAAATTAAATTTTTTATTATAATTTATGTAAATTGATAGTATTTAATTTTAATTGTTGTTTTGTGATATGTTTGTTATAGTATCACATTTTATATCATCATATACTGCATACATTGCAGAATTGGCCACTGTGTGGAATACATAGATATCAGAATTAGCCAATTCAATTAGTTAGGATTGTTAGGGTTTGTTAGTTAGTTACAGAACTTCTAGCATCTCCTCCTTTCCTATTTATATTTGTAACTACAACTCTGAAGAATTAAGTCAATAATATGAGTTCACTTTTGAAATATTAACATGGTATCCACAGAGTCGGTTTATTTCTCTTCATTGGTTTGCTGGATGAACTACATCTGAATTAGCTGGTTCTTCATTTTCATCCATGGATTCCTCTTCAACAAATCTTCCTAAATCCTTTCTTACGCTTTCTATCCGATTGGATCGTTCCAATTATCGCTTCTGACGTTCTCAGGTCTTGGCCATTGTTAGAGCTCATGATTTCGAGAATTTTCTCACTTGTTCTGATTCCGATGTTCCTTCTACGGAAATTGTTGATGATAATCGTGTTAATCAATCCGAAAATGATGCTCATCTTTGGCATCGATGAGATAAGTTTCTTTTGGGATGGATGTTATGTTCCATTACTGAACCTATGCTCGGTTATGTGAATCATTGCTCACATTCCTACCAAGTTTGGAAGGTATTTGCAGATCTGTTCCGTTCTCAGTCCAGAGCTCAGGCTATGCACCTGCGTTTTCATCTCCAGACTCTCAAAAAGGGAAGATCCTCCATCGATGAATATATCCTGCAAATTCGTAGCATATTTGATGCTTTAATTGCTGCGGGTAATTGTATATCTGATGATGATCTGATTATGCACTTGCTTGGTGGACTAGGTTCTGATTATGACGTTGTGGTTGTTAATCTAACCACTCGATCTGAACTTCCTTCATTCTCAGAAATTTATTCCATTCTTCATACTCATGAAATGCGTATTCTTAATTCAATTCCTCCTCAAACACTTAGTCTTCCTTCATCTTCCTCATCTACTCCTGCTAATCCTTCTGCTAACCTTTCCACTTAATCCTTTAAACCTACCAAATTCTTTGGCAAGGCCAAACCAAATTTCTATGGTAAAAAGAAAATTCCATGTCAGATTTGTGGTAAAACCAATCATAATGCTGCTAAATGCTTTAAACGTTTTGATCAATCTTTTCCTGGACTTGATCTGAATCACTCTGCTCCTACTTTCCCTCATACTCCTACTAATACTCATTCACAATCTACTCATCAAGCTCATTTTACTCAAATCACTAATCCTTTCTCTCAACCTACAACCTATGTTGCTAATTCTGCTCCTGGCCTTATTACTTATCAGCCTTATCAAACACCTACTGCTCCATCCTCTTCTCATACTTATCACACACCTTCTGTACAGAATTCTATCCACACTTCATCCTATTCTTCCTCCTCTTTTGGTTCAGAATGGTGTGTTGACAGTGGAGCTACTCATCACATTACTTCTTCTCTTGCCAACATGAATGTGTCTACACCTTACACTGGTAAGTGTCACTTAACTGTTGGCAATGGTGCTGCTATTCCCATTTCACATGTTGGATCTATGCATGTTCATAGTCCTGTTGACAATAGGTCTTTCAATTTGCAAAATGTTTTGCATGTGCCTGACATAACTAGGAATTTGCTCAGCATTTCAAAGTTTATCTGTGATAATAATGTTTACATTAAATTTCATGCTTCTTTTTGTCTTGTAAAGGATCAGAGAACCAATCAAACTCTTTTGAAAGGGGTGCTTAAAGATGGATTATATCAATTGAACCTTGCCGCACTGGAGAAGCCTACTGGTGGTTTGCGAAAGCCTCCTGGAAGTTCTTCAAGTAGTTTTCATTGTAATGTCGTTTCTATCTCAAATAAATGTAGTTCTGTCACTGATATATGGCATCTTAGGCTTGGCCATCCATGTTCTAGTACTTTGGCTTCTGTTATGACACGTTTACATATTCCTAATAAATCTGGTACCAGTTTTTGTAATGCTTGCAAACTTGGTAAAATGCATCATACTTTTTATTCTGTCCAGAATCATGCATCTATTCCTTTTGTTGTGATTCATGCTGATGTGTGGGGGCATTCTTCTCAACTCTCAACTGATGGTTTTTCATATTACCTGTCCATTACTGATGAATGCACACGTTTTACTTGGATTTTTCCATTAAAGGTCAAATCTGAAGTTGCACAATTAGTAGTTCAGTTTATTACTTTTGTTGAAAGGCAATTCTCAACTTCTGTTAAAAAATTTCAGTCTAATATGGGAGGAGAGTTTGTCACTTTACACTCCTTTTTCAAAACTAATGGCATCGGTTTTAGACACTCATGTCCATATACACATCAACAAAATGGCCTAATAGAACGCAAACATCAGCACATCACTGAAATTGGACTTTCTCTTCTTGCACAATCACATTTGCCCTTCACATTTTGGCGAGATGCCTTCTCCACTGCCGTCTACTTGATAAATAGACTTCCTACACCTGTTTTGAACAATGTTTCTCCTTATGAATCACTTTTCAAGTGTGCACCTAACTACTCTTTTATGAAAGTTTTTGGTTGTTCCTATTTTCCTTTTTTGAGACCTTATAATTCATCTAAGTTGCAATTTAGATCTTCTCAGTGTATTTTTCTAGGATATAGCACAAACCATAAAGGTTATAAATGTTTACATCCTTCTGGAAGAATCTATGTTTCTCCAACTGTTGAATTTGATGAGTTATCTTTTCCCTATAACACACTATTCTGTTCTAGTTCGAAGCCTGATGTTTCTTTCCCCATTACATCTACACCAATCCCAGATTTTCTATCAGCACATACACCTACTTTATCCTGTCCTACTGTTACATCCTCTCAGGATTTTCAACCATCACATACACCCAATATACTGTATAGGCCTAATCTTGTGCCTACTCCTGCTCTAATTATTTTTCCTTCTTCTTACTCTCCACTACATTCTTCTGACACTGATTCTTCTCCCTCCTCTATGCCTATATCTTCACCTGCCTCAATTCCTGCTTCTCTTTCCACTCACTCAATGGTTACAAGGTCCAAAACTGGGGTCTTCAAACCAAAAGCCTTTTTCTCTTCTGTCCTAACTGAACCAGATTCAGTATCTCAGGCACTTGTTGTTCCTGAATGGAAACAAGCCATGGTTGATGAGTTCTCTGCTCTCCTCAACAACAATACTTGGGAGCTTATTCCTAGTTCTCCTAATATCAGTCCTATATCTACCAAGTGGGTGTTCATAGTGAAGTATAAGAAGGATAGCTCTTTGGACAGGTACAAAGCCAGGTTAGTTGCCAAAGGTTTTCAACAGCATGCTGGGGTGGATTACTTCCATACATTTTCACCTGTTATCAAACCATTACCACTCAGAATAATGTTTTCTCTTGCTGTTACAAGGGGTTGGCAAGTTCAGCAGGTTGATGTCAACAATGCCTTCTTGAATGGCCATCTCAAAGAAACTGTGTATATTTCTCAGCCTGAAGGTTTTGTTAACACTTCCCATCCCACTCATGTTTGTAAACTAGTGAAGGCACTATATGGCCTCAAACAGGCTCCCAAAGCCTGGTATGAAACTCTCAAGAACTTCCTCATTTCAGAAGGTTTTCAACATTCCAAGCTTGATCACTGTCTATTTCACAAACTCAAAGATGGTCACATGTTACTGGTCTTGGTGTATGTAGATGACATTCTGATTACTGGAGATAATGATGCTGCTATTTTTCAGTTGATTAACACATTACATCAGCAATTTTCCTTGAAACATTTAGGTCCTGTCAATTACTTTCTTGGCATTGAAGCTGCCATCACTCCTCAGTCCATTAAACTTACACAAACCAAATATGTCAAAGAACTTCTTGATAAAGCTAATCTTTCATCCTGCAAACCTTGTCCCACTCCTGCTTGTCCAAGCATCAAACTCTCTACTCATAACAGCCTACCTTTCTCTCATCCCTCTCTATATCGTAGCATTGTAGGTGCACTTCAATATCTTACTCTCACCAGGTCAGACATAGCCTTCAGTGTAAACAAGTTAAGTCAGTTTCTAGCTCATCCTACTGCAAACCATTGGAGTGCATGCAAACGGGTTCTTAGATACTTGAAAGGTACACGCTCTACTGGTTTAACATTTACTCCTGTTCCTAACTTTCAGATTCATGCTTTTTCAGATGCAGATTTTGCATCATGCATAGATGACAGAAGGAGTACTACTGGATATTGTGTTTTGCTTGGCTCTAATCTTCTATCCTGGAGTTCCAAGAAACAATCTGTTGTTGCTCGAAGTAGTAATGAGTCTGAGTACAGATCCATTGCCACTGCTGCCACTGACATTACTTGGATTAATTCCTTATTTCAAGAACTTCAGCTTCCTCTTCAAACACCTATTGTCCTTTGGAATGACAATCAGGGTGCAATTACTCTTGCATTTAGTCCCTCCTTCCATTCAAGAACAAAGCATATAGAGATTGACGTTCACTATATTCGAGAAAAGGTGGAGGTAAATCAGCTAGATGTGTGATATGTGCCCTCTGAAGATCAGCTCGCTGACATGCTTACCAAGTCACTCTCTCCTTCCCGCTTCCGCTTCCGCTTCCTTTGCTCCAAACATGGTTTGATTCTTAAGTGAGTTTCATAACCAATTGGGGCATGTTATAGTATCACATTTTATATCATCATATACTGCATACATTGCATAATTGGCCACTGTGTGGAATACATAGATATTAGAATTAGCCAATTCAATTAGTTAGGATTGTTAGGGTTTGTTAGTTAGTTACAGAAGCTTCTAGCATCTCCTCCTTTCCTATTTATATCTGTAACTACAACTCTGAAGAATTAAGTCAATAATATGAGTTCACTTTTGAAATATTAACAATGTTTGATGAATTTTCTTTATATTTTTAATTAATTACAAGTTATTATATATATATATATATATATATATTTATATATTAAAATTTAATATAAAATAGACGTATCCTTGACGAATCGTATCCTACAATTTTGAAAAATAACGTATCCCCACACCCGTATTGTATCGCACCCACACTCGTGCAACATAGGCCGCCATACATCATTTTCCCCTCCATTAGCCATATATCATCTACCCTGTTAAAGTTCCGTTTTTAACTTTTTTTAAAGTTTATTTATTTGTAAATTATGTATTGATTTGATAAATTTCAAGTAAATATAGTAATACATAATTTAATTTTACAGTAAACACATTCAATATTACAGTAATACACATTTACTCTAATTGTAACATAAATTTGTTCCGAATTTGTGTTACTATATGGGCAAATGTGTGTTACTTTAAGAACATAAGTTTTTATAAGAATAAATATGTGTTTCTTATTTATTCATCATCCCCTTAAAATCTAGATATATTTAATCATGTAGTAATATATTTTATATGTGTTATTATATGAAAAATTAATTATTTCTATAAAATTAAATAATACATTTGTGATAAACTAATATTTATTCTTATAGTAACACAAATTTATTATTTATATTATATAAAAATATTTATTTTATAAAAATAAATGAATATATGTAAAAAGAATAACATTTTATATGATAGTAACATATATTTGCTCTAATTGTAACACACATTTGCTCCTCATTTTGTGTTACTATATGTGCAAACGTATGTTACTATAAGGACAAAATAAGTTTTTATAAGAATAAATATGTATTTCTTATTTATTCATCATTCTTTTAAAATCTATGTATATTGAATCATGTTGTAATACACTTTTTACTATTTTATATGTGTTGTTATATGAAAAATTAATTATTTCTATAAAAATAAAATAATATATTTGTGAAAAACTAATATTCATTCTTATAGTAAAACCTATTTTACTCTTTATATTATACAAAATATTTATTCTATAAAAATAAATGAATATATGTAAAAAGAATAACATTTTATATGATAGTAACATACCCTTGTCTTAGTTGTAACACACATTTGCTCCTCATTTTGTGTTGCTATATAGGAAAATGTGTGTTACTATATGGACAAATACATGTTTTTAATTTAATCATTATATCTTGAAATCTAGGTATAATGATTCATGTAATAATAAATTTTTTACAATTTAATATGTGTTATTATATGCAAAATTAATTATTTCTATAATAATAAATAAATGTTTGTGAAAAAATGATATTTTTCTTATAATAATACATATTTTATTCTTATATTATATGAAAAATTATTTATTTTATAAAAATAAACGAATATATATAAAATAATAACATTTAATATGATAGTAACACAAATTTATCTTGTAACACACATATGTTTATATAATAATACAGTTTAAAAAATGAAATTTTAAATTTGTAATACAATATTACTTGATTTTTTTTAGCTAACATATTAATTTAAAAAAAAAAAAAAGAGAAGGAGAGTTATGTGATTGAAGGAAAAAAAAAAAAGGAGATTAGATGGAATATGCTGGGAGAAGACAATTAAGCAGCGCGAGAATAATGCTTGGGAGAATAATGACTGTAAGGTGAAAGGGGCATCCGCGTCTTTTTTATCTTTTTAAAATTTATTTTTAGTAATTTTTACGGTAGAAATTTCTACATAAATTTTTGTCCTTTAAAATAACTATTATTTGTTGGTGTTAACATGGATATTTATGTGATATTTTCGACAGTAGTATCATTTGATTGTTGCCAAAAATTATCAAATGTTCTAAATTACAAAACTTAAAAACATGATGTATTAAATTATTAAGAAAAAATACATATTATAATAAATAAAAACCATGAAGTGTGTAATTTATTTTGTAATTAACTCTATTATAGAATCTCTTTATTCATTGATCCATAAAGTTACTTAATACAATTATTTTCATAAAAAGTGTTCATTCTTCTTAATAAAGTTTATTAGAGATCGAAGGGAAGAATATAAATTATATGTTCAATATTAGAGTAAGTCTCTTGTGCACCAATTACACCGTGCAACTCAAGTTTATTTTTAAAAAATTGCACAATTTATTACTGAAAAGTTGCACAAATTATTACTGAAAAATTACACCATTAAAAATACACTTTTCATTAATAATATGTGTAACTTTTCAGTAGTATTTTGTGTAATTTTTTTAAAATGAACTTGAGTTGCACCGTGTAATTGGTGCATGCCAGACTAAGCCCCAATATTATTATGGTGGTGCCACATTCAAAATTTCAATTAGCAAATGGAACATCACATTGGCCACGCGGATCTCAAAATGAGGCTAAAATTTATCCACACCAATTGTAATGGAACATAGACCTTTGTACAACACAAAGAAAATAATGAAATGAAATTTATTAGCTCTATATCAAAAATTTATTAGCTCTATATGCAAAGTTTCATTCCTAAAAAACATTAGCTAAGAAAATGTCCTTGTTCTTTTTCGGTCTCTGAATTTTGGATTGGAGATTTCAAAGAATCACTACTAATTTTTACCCTTTTACAATTTTACTTTTTACATTTCTTCACTCTCTCACTTACTTCTATTAAACTAAACTAACTATTTTACCCACTGACAATAATAAAATAATGAATAAGTTTCAAGTGAGACAGTTTATAATACAAGACCACAATATAAAATATGTGACTTAATAATTCAAAAAATTATCACTTTTTAAAAGGGATGAAGTTTTAACAAAACGTGATGATACTTTTTTTAAAAATGACCATCACTTTCGTTAAAAATATTACCACATTTTTCTATAAATCTATCACAATTTTTTTTTAATGATAATATTTTTATTAAAAGTTACTATTACCTTTCTTAAAAACATTGTTACTCACCCGTTCCCCAAATTTATTCTCATTTGTATGGGCATGAGTTTTAATAAACATGAAATAAAGTAAATAAAATGAGGATATTATAGAATAATTGTAGGGCCCACTAAATAATAAAGTGATTGTTTTTTAATGTGATAATAAAATACTAATATTTTCTAAAAGAGAATTAAGAATAAATTTGGGGGACGGACGAAAATAGAAAGTGGGAATAAATTTGGGGGACGAAGGGAGTGCAATTTATTATATAATCCTATAACCTTTTTTTTTCCCTCATATCATTAGATGGTCTCAGATAAACGTTTTTTCTAAAATACTACTCCCTCTGTCTCACGATAATTTTCACATTTTCCTTATATGGATGTCCCAACTCTTTCTTCACACCCAAAAAAAGAAAACAACTCACACTCACAAAAATCAATAAAGTACATTTTTTATATTTTATTATTTTACTTTACACTCACGTACTTCACTTTTTCTTAATATGCGTGAAACTCCACCTATGAAGAAAATGTTGGGACGGGGACGGAGGAGTACATCATATTTACTCAAAAGTAATGATATGATACAAGTTACATCCACCTCTACCCCAGCACCCCAAATTATTAACACAAATTTACTTTTCACTTTATTTCTACATTCCGATTGGCCAAAAATTCACCTCAAGCCAAAAAAGAACATGGATCATCACTCCCCAAGTGACAAGTGCATTTGGACAAAGAAAAACATAGAGCATAGACTTACAGTGTAATCTGGCCTTCATTCTAGCACAGCCTTCTTATGCATTCAGTGATGTCATCCCTTCATTTCAGTAAATCAGGTGATGTCCAGTTAAACGAATGCTGCATGCCTGATGAGTACTTCAAGAACTTAAAGCACTATAGTTGTGGTGGAAGGGTAACACAAGATCTTAGAATCCTATATGCGTAGCATTTATGATTGAAGACGAAGCAAATGTGAGCAAAATAAGGCGTTAGTCCTTGGCTATATAGATTACAGAAAGAATCCCGCAGAAAACTACAGCAGATGCTGCAGATCGCTACATTGTGATATCAAATTCAAGAAATGGGATCTCTACATCTCATCTGTAACCCATATGCTGCAGAGTAGAAAAAAGTTGTAACTCAGAAGATTATACAATCATTCCTCCTCCCACAAACCCCAGAAACAGAGTGAGCAAAGGCTGGTAAATCAGGGAACCTAACAGATATGAGATGGCGAGCACATGACCAAAATTTTACTCCAGAACTTGTCTTCCTGGTTAGTTTGCTCATAGACGTTGCTAGAGCAAATTGCTAATTCCTAAATATTTCTGGTATATTATTCTGAAATGGAAATTTCGAGTATTTATGTCTACAAATGAATACCACTATTTATATGTTTTGATAGACTGATCTTCGGAAAGTCAAATTGGCTTCTCAAGATAGCACTTCAAATAATCTAATAAAGTGTCATGAAGCGCATACATAGTGCAGCTAGAATAAGACACGGATTATTGCAAAAGAGAGGATATCCTTGGCGTATTGAACTAGATAGCGTAACGTAGTTTGCATACCAAAAGCACTAGTAGAGGAATGCATTGCACCAGCGAGTTATCTTTACTGGCAATGTTGAGCCATAAACATAATCAGTTTTACCAAAATAATAGTAAAATAATAAATGACAAATCAACGCAACATTTATAAACTGCAATAGTTCCTTGAGACTTGAGAGAATTCAGATATGCATATATCTGCAAACAGATGTAGCTTAAATAAAATGCTAAAATAAAAATTATAAAAAAAATCACATAGGCTAAAATGTGTTGGGTACAAACAGAAAGTAAAACTATAACCTTATCTATCGTCTCAAGATATAATCACTGTGTTTTCAGATTTCCAACACATTCCAACAAATTGAATTGCGTATCTTTTATTCTTATTCGGTCGAAGGTTTGTGAAATTTAATTTCTACTAAAAATTTAGCAATCATTCCTATTTTTCTTTCTCAAACTCAGGATAACTTTAGCAGTTCATGAAATGTTAAACCAGGGATCATATGAATTGCAGAGTCTTAACCAATTACATAGTTCTGCAGTAAAATTAATCGAAATAAGACCAGTTTTCCGAACTTCATCAACTATCTACCATAATAGCTGGAAGAGGATTTAAACGAAACGATCACAATAACTCCATATGCATAAAAAAACCTGTAACAATGAGGGAAAATGGTAGGGAGTATAATGGCAAATAACATGAATTCATCAGAGAAACATTTTGATCATTTGATCCATTTATTCGAGCTACTATTCAGATAAACATAGCCTTACACCAGCTATTTGCAATACATACATGTATAATTTGTAAAATAAGTATCCAAAACATCAAAATTCAGTTCCCACACCCCCAATAATCTAACTAAACTTACGGATAACCTCTATACTCACATAGTTTACTCAGATTTCTTCGTTTGATTTTTGTTCCCGTACACCAATCCAGTTTCCTGAAAAACAAAAATCCAAATTCACATGAATCTCTAGTTCCATCAAAGTCAAAACTTCATAAGAAAAGACGAAATTCATGACAGATATACCTGAGGATCCGGAATCGGTTTTCTCTTCTCAACGTATCGATAAGGATCCGACGCCGCTGCCAGCGCCGCCTTTTCCTGTGAGCAGAACAAAATTCAGATAAAAAAACAAAAATTACACACTAGAGAAGTAAATGAATTAGTAAAAACATGAAACTTATTTGACCTCTTGCTCTCTCCTAAGCTGCTGCGAAGGGCGAACCCATAGAAAATAAGCTAGGGTTCCGGCGACGGCCCAAGAAGCTAAACTGCTGCCGCCTCTCAAACCGCCCATTGCATTTCCGAAAAAAGACCTCGCGTTGCCGATTGCTCTACTCCAACCACTCACCATTTGCGATTATTGTTGCGTCAAACGTTTACAACAACAGTAAAGTTTGAGGTTTTGATTATTTACGATGATTTTTGGTTGAAAATTGAGATTCAAATCCCTACTATTATCGCGGTGAGAAGATCATATATGATATGAATCGGAAATCGACAATTTAATCGCTTTGAAGTCGAGACGAGAGTGGTGAATCGGATAGGATCGAAGCTCACACCAGGAGGCAGAATCTGGTGCATCAAATTAGCTTGGAACCAAGTTGACAATCAACGTCTGCGTAACTACGTGTCACACGCCCATTTTGGTAAAAGCCCTTCTTCAATGTTTACCTTTTAAATGGCCCAATAAGAGCCCAATTTAAAATTTATTTGGGCCTTCTAAAACATGAAAGATTATAATTCTTGGCCCAGGTTATATGCACCCCCATCTCTTGGTAGTATACCCACTCTAAATAATGTCACTTTTAATCTATACTATACTAAAAGTGTCTTACTAATAAAAAAACATTTTTGGACAAATCTACCCTCTATTCTTTTACTAAGTGCGGTTCCCCCCACCTGAAACAACTTTCACCAGGCCTATCATACCTTTGTCGTTTCAAACTCTTCTTACTTCCACTAGCCAAAACCCCTAAACCTGTCGATGGATCCACGGCCAATTAGAAGGCGGCCTACCCCTCTTCACGCTGTGCATGCCATTGTTAACGACGGACCACCGACTGATTAGGAGTCGGTCTTCAATTAATGCCTCAATACACGATAGATTGACGGCCGCGCAGGAAGTGGCCAAACCTCCCTCTATAGACGGATCAGATGGATGTTAAAACCTTTTGAGGTTTGGAGTTCCCCAAACTTATGTTTTCAAATTTTCTCATAAGTATAGGAAGACGAATTTTCTGCCAGATAAATTTATCTTTAACTTTGTTCCCCACTTAATTACATGCTTGAGGATCCAAAATTATTGTGAAGTTTAAGCGGATGTTTTTGTTGATGAATTTTATATATTTCAGGTTGGAGAATTTAAAGTATTCGCCAAAGACATGAAAGTCCTTTTGCTTGAAAAGGTTTATGTGGTGAATGTTCTTGGTAAATTTTTGTGCTGTTATAGCAACAAATTAATAAATTAGGTTTTTCTTTTTTTAATGGCTATAGCAGGTTATATTGCATATAATTTTGTCATAGGTGCGTGCCTATTCCTATTGGGGGCCTAAGGCAGGCTATAATTATAATATATATCACATGGTGACACCTGCAAAAGAGAATTAGTTCTATATACATTATAATTGTTTCTCCACTAATTGCAGTAGTCATATTAGTCTGATGGATTAATCCTATCCAAACAATCTGGCTACTATGAGTGCAATTTCATGCAACTTCCCCAATTAATATGGCTCTTACCTTTAGAAACAACAAAAACCAGCCTCTAAATTCTGAATTTATAGCTGTAAGGGGTTCTGATGAGGAAATTCAGTGGTAGGCTTTGTGATTGTGCACCTTTTGAACTTCCCTTTGTATCCTTTACTGGGCTTAGTTGATGCATTATTTTAATATTTTGGGAATACTTGAATTTGTTTCTTTCACTCCTGGTGTTTAGAGTCCCCAGTTATACATTGTGGATATGATGTACAACAAATTTCTACTTTCATAAGGTAACTACCAGTAGTTGATTAATAATTATCTACAACAATATCTACTAAACAATTAATATTTGAACTAATCAGACCATCTTTATGTAAAATTGCATTCCGCTGTCCCAAATTGGGTCAGATCCAAACATCTGGCTACTATGGGTGCAATTTCATTCAACTTCTCCCAAATTGATGCTCAATTAATTGTTGCAGGTGACCATATCTCAAATCAATGTTATCATTCTTAATTGTCGAGTAAGTTCTTAATTTGTTGGCGGGCCTTTTTTGTAAATCTTGTATTTGAGAATTGGATCTGAAGCATAGTTGAGATTCAATCTTGACTTGCCTTAATATTTTTCTTATTTCTGGGAACTTACAAAATTGTTGGTAATAAAGTTGGTCCACTTATAGATGCAGTAGAAGCTGGAAGAGTTGCAAATGATGTTAGAGGGATTCACATTGAAGATGGAGATAAGAGAGTTGTTGATAATAGTAAGATACATATGAGTGATGAAGATAAGAGATATGTTTATGATATTGATACACATAAGAGTGAAGGAAATCAGAATGGTTAAGACAGGAGTAGGAATCAGAATGGCGGCAGTATATGGGATGTTGGCACCTCTTATCAGAAATAGGGCAAAGTTGGATCTTTGTCGTTTAACGTCGTTGATGCATCACCTCAAAAAGAGCCAGAAAAAAATACTCATGTGAGGAAGTTAACACCCAGAGCTAAGGTTCTTTTTTAGAAGAGGTATAGTCTAATGGATTAACTTAAGCTTACAAGAACACAACCTGACTTAGCTGGTACTCTTTTTTTTTTTTGAACTTGTTTGGCTTCTGCATATTGGAACTTTGAGCTGATGTTTGTAAAAGAAACTAATTATGGAGCCTTTACTTGTTTTTATTATGTTTGATAATATGAAAACTACCTCATGAGTCTCTTTGGGTGACATATAATGAAGTATTGCAAATAAAAAATTATTGCAATATTTTTTCTACATTCATGACATCCTCTGATAAGCACATGCTTTTGCATCTTTCTTATAAATTTTTCCTTGAATCCCCCAAAGCAAGCATGACTTGTGAATCATACTCGTGATATGGAGGTTGCATTCCTTGTTGCCCTTCAAATGCCAATTATTGACCAGTCTTTTTCTGGTTTATACTGTGTTTACCTTTGACCGTCAGAGTTGTGAGCTTTAATCAGTTACATGTATCTCATACTCCTACTTGCCCATACTAAGAAATGTCACAATACCTTAAATAAGAAAGACAAATAATGATTTATCTAATTTTCAATCATGATTCTGTGAGAGTTTAGTCTTTGAGTTCCTTGCATTAAAATGGTTGAGTTACAAACAAATCTACACATATTGTAGAACATTTTTATTTGTTGACAAAGTTGTTGTGATCTTTAGTTTTCTTTTTGCTACTGAAAACTGGTAATGAACTTTCCAGTGATACATGTAATTTGCAATAATGCAGTCACACTTTCTTTTAGACATGCTAATGTTCAAGAGAATTTTTCTGGTTAAGTGAGTTTTCTTGACATGGATGTTATCTGTTCCTAATAATATGTCCCACATTTTCCCAGCCTTGAAGATAGTATTTGTTTTCCAATCGGTTGTAACCTAATAAAAGTATTCTCATGAATTTTAGTCCTGTTAAAAGCCACAAGGTAATGCTTCTAGCATGAAGTATTTTCTGTGAGCTATGGCCATAAAAAATTAATGTCATTCTATTGTGTTCATTTTGTCACTGAGCACCATTATTCTCATCCCAGAATTTGTTTTTGTTCATTAGATAAGTTCCAATATGCAGGTGCAGCTTGGGATGAGCTCAAGCATATTAGACAAGCCAATGGATTTCAGGTATGCAATTGCTTTCCGTAATTGATTAATCAGCTAGTCCAGTTAGTTTTCATATATACTTTACTCAATCCAGGCTGTTCACCATAAGCCTAAGAAAACATTGGATAATATAAAATCAGTCACTACCTTTGCCCAGTGAGTCAATTCTCTAATGTCAAAACTTGAAAGGGTCTTTTTACCTAACATCCCAATTTTATTTTATTTTTTACATATTTGATCTGATTGGAGGATTTTAAGTTTTGATTAAATGTATTTATGATTGCACTAATGCTTGAGGTTGTGTTCTGGCCGTAAGTTGAGAGTGCAAAAGCTGATTTGATTTTTTTCTTTTAAACGTTTGGTGGATTAATATTTTTTGGAAGCTATTGGATCAAGCTCTCTAGAATCGTTAGTAGTAGTTGGTACCTTCATGCTTATGAAACTTGTACAAATTTAGAAATCGAGGGCAAGAGTGTGATTTGACATTTTTATTTTGGTTTGAAACATCTCAGTATCCCACTACGCTGGAATTTGGAGAAAATGTATATGTTAGAGTAATTAGTTGAAAATTGAAATAGTTTTTGCCTTTTGTGAAATTTTGATGTAACATTGGCGATGATGTGGAAGATATGAAACGATAAGTTTGGTCTTTCATTAGTTCCTTTATTTTGTACCCTATCTTCAAAGAGTCCCTATTCAGATTCTGATCTGGTCAATAGTCACAAGTATTAAGATAATTTGGTCTTTGGGTGAGCAGGTATTAATAGAATAAGCTTACTACACATGAAACTCACTGCTTCTTAAAACTCTTGTCAATACATGTTGTGTATTTTTAGTGACCAGGATGATTAACAGGTTGTTTGCAAAGTTGGAAGGGGAAATACAATGAATTATTTGATGGTATAAACATCAACAACAATGAGAGGAGCATAATTCAGATTCTGAAACCTGTTAAGAAGAAAAAGGTATTTCTTTTCAGATGAAAGCTCTATTGCAGTATTGGTTCTTGTATAAATGTGAGCTGATTATTGTTGAGCTTACTCTGATTTGTATTCCTCAATCCTTATAAGATATCTGTTCTGGAATTATTTGCTTATGTACTCCTTGTAAATTCGAAGTGTATTATTGTTGAATTAAATGTGGAGATACTTAGCCTCTTTGAATTTCTTTATGTATGCTTTGAATTTGGATCATTAGAGTTGCACTTCAGTAGATTAATCCAACGTATATATTCTAATCGTTATCCTCTATGATCATGTGTAGATAAAGAGAGATAAAAAATACTGCAAAACCAGGCCGAAATATTGTTAAACTTTTAGACATTGTCAGATGTCATACTCGAAAACTCATAACTTCATATTTGAGTATGTGAAAAGTACATATTTCAAAGTTTTGTAACCTACATTAATGGATTATGACATATATTATTACATTTTTAAGCTCCTCAAGGTAAGAAAAGAGTTGCATTTTTATTGATTGTTCTATATTCCTGATGGTTAGAATTGGTTACTTCGAATACACAACTAAACTTTTTGACTTTTTTAAAAGATTGTTCAAACAGAATTTTCAAAAATAATTTTTAAAATAACACAAAAACTTTGAAAAGAATATAAAAAATACTCTATTATTTTGTAAAATACTATTAAAAAAAGATATAAAAATTAAATAACAAACTTGACTTTTGCAGCGGTCGGCGATGAATATTGCATAGTAGAAGAGAAATGGGTGGAGAAAAAAATAAATATGTATTACGAGAAGAAGAAGCATACAATTGAGAAGAGAATAGGGAAGAAGAAGGGGGAGAGAGAATGACATGCACACATGGACAACAATTGAAGAGAATGTGAGTTGGGACTTGGGATTTGGGAGTGGATAGCCTAAGTTTTGGAAGTGGGAGAAAATAATGGAATGTGTGCGTGAATTAACAAATGCTCCCACCACATTGGAAATTTCGGCAACAAAATCAATAAAAGCTGTAATAGTCGAGAGTATTAATTTCATAGGATATTCAATGTATTTAAGTTATTAATATTTATTTATTATTATTACTATTGTTATTATTTTGTGTCATTAATTAAAATGATTACAAATATATATAAATATATATATTAAATAATTATATGCTAAGTATAATGTGTACCTGTGGTTGTGTTCAACAATATGGTTACCAATGATGTAGTGGATGTATACGTGTGTTTGTGTTAAAAAAATATTTTAATAATAGATTTGTGAGTGTATATATATTTGTAGGTAGACCAAGTCTTACCACTTATAAAGCTCATTCCTAAAGTCTCTCAATCAGTTTCTCTCATCCTTTTTCAAAATAGACTACCACATCTCATATTGTTGAAATTGGTTCCCAGATTTTCCTCAACTGAAATGTGTTATCCCCTCTCCTTTAATAATCGTTAATCTCTCAAAGCAAGCCAAGCACAACTGATGCGAACGAGGGTCGTGGGCTGAAGAATGCGTATAGTCGGGCTAGACGAGCGAAAATAAAGAAGGCGGCCCACGTGGAGGAAGGCGGCCCAAGCAATTAGAAGCCCAGGCACGACAGATTATTATTATTATTTCAGGCCATTAGCTTTAGCTAGTGGAATTAGTCCAATATCTTGCGTATTTGCATATTTTATCCATAAGAGTAATATCATATTCCTAGATTTATGCAGGAGTTAGGATCCTAGAATATTCGCGAGGGCTAAGTATTTAAATTGGATTGTGAACCTTGAATATTATCATCACAATTATTAACTCAACTTATTTGACAAATATTTTGCATCATCATGACCTACTGACCTGAGTCAAGGTCTCGATTATTCGGTGTAGTAGTTGTGATTCTTATCAATTGGTGCTTTCATTGAGAGAGTTATCGAGAATCATGACATGGCAGGCACTCACCGTGATCGGATTGAAACGTTTGAGGTGCGAGCGGATGGCGTGGAGATGGGATTAGCGAGCGTAGAAAGCAAGGTAGATTCGATTGGGCAGATTTTGAACAAGCAAAGGCAACAGATGGAACAACTCGTTAATGGTCATGTGGGGAATTGAAGAAAGGATTCATCAGACGAGGCTGGGGCAGAGACTGATAACGAGGAAATTAATCCTACTTACCAGCAGGAAAGGAAGGAAGATAATAACGAAAGAGATGAACGGAGAAGGTTTCGTCCCAAGTTAACATGTCTGACTTTTAACGGAACCGACCCAATAACGTGGTTAAGCCGAGTTAACCAGTATTTCACACTGAATGAGGTCGAACCAGAGGAAAAGGTGCATTTTATTCGTATTATTTAGAGGTGGAAGCTAACATGTGGTGTGTTGACAAGGCGAACTAACACAACTGGTGTCGGAGTAATTGCGAAGGCTTAGTAGGTCGCAGGGAGCTCGGCGAGGTGGAGGGGGAGCTAGCCCAAACCCCGAGAGCCTAGAGTCAGCTGGCTGACCAGGCTTGGGCAGGGGGCTCGCAGCGGAGCTCGCCCACGAGGGGGGAGCTCGCCCACGAGCAGGAGAGCTGACCCGAAACCCACCCCTGTATTGCCTGAAATAATATAAAGGCCCAAGAGCTCGCCAGGTAGCTCGTCTAGCTTAAGGGCCCAATTAGCGGGTACACAAATAGGACATGTATATGTAGTAGAATGAGGCACTGTAAAGAGAGCATTGTGAGGGATTAAGACGAAGGTTACGGACCTTCGTCAACACCGGAAGTCATATAGGCTTGCAAGGTGCTACCTCACACTTGCACACCTATAAATAAGACCTCTCTTGTACTATTACACAATTAATTCCAATCATAATACAATAAACTTTCTCTCTCTAAACTCTCCATTTTCTCTCTCTATATCATCCACATTATCAACTCAAGAACACAATCTTGGGTTATTGTTTGATAGAATTAATACACCATAATAGCCACATAAAGAACATCATTAGTAAATTCTATCAACAATTTGGCGCTAGAAGGAGGGTCGAATCTGAAAAATAAAAATTTTCAAGAGCAAAATTTTAGGGTTTGTTTGGAGATTTAAAGGTGTTCTTGATAAAGTTCAAGAACACTTGAAGATACACACATACTTCCATTCCTTGAGCGAAAACCCGAATTTTCGAGCAAAAACCCAGATTTCTGGATCCATAATTTCTGCCCGGAAAAAGTTTTCAAATGCACGCGTGTACACGAATAAACCAGATTTCGGATAATTCGCTACACGTAAAGCTAGACGAAAACTCGGACAAGTTCACCCTGGCCGGGGACCACCACCTCGGTGACCCCGACGACCTTCGGCGAGCTACCCCCTGCAAAACCCCAAAATGCTTAAGGAACAGACCTCGACGAATACCCGGAGGGGGAAGGGCGGCGACCAGGATTGGACCGAGGGGGAGACCTCTCGCCGAGCTCCCTAGAAAAGTAATGCCCCGCGACCTCCGCGAGTTTCGGTAACTCAGGAGGATTTAAACCCCGCCCTGAGGGACCTTGCCAACGACCTTAATGAGCTCCAGTGCACGATTGCAACCTTGGAAAGGTTGCAACAGAGGCAGCTCAACGAGCTCACCCTAGTACCTCGGCGAGCTCCAGCCACTGAAGTCAGGGAGCAGACCAGGCCAACCCAGGGCACCCAGACCCGGGGTCACTATAGCGACCTCCCATCCGAGCAGGAGGCGAGCTCCGCCCAAGCTCGCCAACATAGGGAGAGCGCTGGAAAGGCCAAGGTGGTGGAAGAGCCAGCTACGCATGCTGGGAGAGCTTCGGCCTACACCGAAGCATCCGCCACCCACCAATCACTGAGGAGGGAGGTCCTCCAGGGCAGACTAGGGCCCACGTGCGGGGAGGATGAACGAACAGCTGCCCAGTCACATCTCATGGGGGAGATTCGGACCTACAGCCCCAAAGATCCGCCCACGACCGGGTTGAGAAGGCCTGCGACCGACAGGTTGGGTCCCCACGGCGGAAATCAATTCCAGCCCGTCACGGAGAGGTCACCCCAGAGTGAGGCGCCTCGGGGGCGTGCATCCACAAAACGCACGACCTTCGAGCAACCTCCTTCGGAGGTGACCCACAATGACGAGCTGGCCTCGTTGAAAAAGGCTGTCGAAATGCTGCAAGCACAAGTAGCAGCCAAGTCTAGCGGACCTGACGCCACCACTCACCCCACATCTCCATTGGCACCTGCCATACTCAGAGCACCGGTCCAGAAGAAAGTCCAATTCCCGGTGATGTCTGCATACGAGGGCGAATCCGACCCGAAGGTCCACCTGGCCAAGTATGCGGACTTTATGATTTTGGTTGGTGCCACTGACTCCACCCAGTGCCGAAACTTCCCGCTGACCCTAGGGGACCGAGCTCACCGCTGGTTCTCATCACTCGCCCCGGGGTCAATCCACTCATTCGGCCAACTCTCGCGGGAGTTCTTGGCCCACTTCTCTGGGTTCGGATCCTACCTTACCCAGAAGCACCGACTCGCCAACATCCATCAAGGCGAGAACGAGACCGACCAGTAGTACCTGGAGAGGTTCGACAAGATACTGCTGGAAGGCGAACCGCTGAGTGAGGACACCAAGAGGACCGACCTCTGGAAGGAAATGCACCTCACATGTCCGAACACTTACACCGAATTTCACCACAAGGTGGGGGTGTTCATGGCCATGCAGGAGGCCCTCCAGAAAGAGGTCGGTGCCCCCAAGGAGAGGAAACCCTACGGGAAGAAGTCCGGGGGCACATACAAGGCCCCCCGGAACTTGAAGGCTTTCGGCGATGGGGACGAGTTCAAAGAGAAGCTCAACCAGGTCCTCTCCGTCTCTGTCGACCACGCCTTTACCGCGGTCAAGGACAAAGCCCTGTTGGAAGAGCCCAGGAGAATTCGCCAGGGCCGCGCGAAGCTCAACCCCAACAAATACTGTGCCTATCACCAGTCCATCGGCCACTTCACCAGCGAATGTCGAGACCTCCTCAAACAATTATGGAAATTCTACGAGGATGGGAAGCTGGTCGAGTTTGTAAAAAAGGCACCGACGAAGAGGCCCAGGTTCGAGAGGAGGGAAGCCTCCGATGACGAAGAAGAGGACGCGGGCCAACGCAGTCCTCAAAATAGATGGAGGGCATCTCCCCATCCTTAACAAAACCTGGAGCCCACTCGAGAACTCTTGGTTCTCGAAGAAGAAATCAGAGCTGCTGGGGGTCTCCAAGACGGAGGATCCTACATTTCCAGGAGAAAGAGGAAGACCGAGATCCGGGCCATAAACCAGGTCCAGGAAAGCAGCTTCATCCCCAGGCCCGTCGCACAACTCACTGATGAGCTAACATTCTCCTCGGCGGACCTGGAGGGGGTACTGACGCCCCACAACGACTCGTTGGTGATAACCGCCCCACCAACATACTCTTCAAATCCACCTTGGATGCCTTAGGTGATTTTGAGTCGTATTTAGAACCTAGCAATGCAAGGATAGTGGGGTTCGGAGAAGCTGTAACCGTCCCCCTAGGTAGCATTAGGTTGAGCGTCCAACTTGTATCGATCGAGGACCAGGAGTGGAGGCTGACTAGGTTAGTAGATTTCCTAGTTGTCGACCAACAGTCCTCCTACAACGGGTTCCTTGGCTGCCCGTTTATCAATGAATTTAAGGTGGCATGTTCGACCTACTACTACTGTCTAAAATTCTCAACTCCAAAAGGTGCCGGAACCATCAAAGGAGACCAGAAAAAGGCCCGGGAGTGTTTACTCCAAATTAAAGATGGCCGAGCCAAGAAAGCCGTGACGCAGGTCCAGATCCTTGAGGAAGAAATCCAGATTCCGGCGGATGAGCCGAACATCCTAGACATCATCTCAACAAAAACTGAGTTGATGGAGGTAGGCGACTCGCCGGAATCAACGAAGGAAATCAGGCAAGTCCCTGAACCTGCGCAAGGCACTCATCCGACACCAATGGAGGGAGTGGCGGAATCCCAAAATAATAACCAAGTGCAGGGACCTGTGCAAAGCTCACATCCTGCACCCATGGAGGTAGACCAGGAAGCCCAGGGTAGGGGACCTGCGGGAGGTCAAGAACCAGCACGAATGGATGTTGATCCAGCTCCCCAGGTTGCAGAACCTCTCCAAGCTGGCGAAACCTCAGAGGTCCTGACAGTTGACGGACCTATCTAGGTTGAAGGCCCAGCTGATGATCTCGAACCACGTCTAGGTCATGAACCTGCGCAGATGTCACAAGAGGAGTAGGATGAGTTCATCAGCGACCCCAGGTGGAAAAACCAAAAAATAAAAGCCACCCCCATGGAAGAATTGACAGCACTCCCGGTGGACCCGGAAAGGGACTTGGAGCTTTTCATAGGTTCCGAGTTACCTGAACCGTACCGGTCGAGGATGGAGCTGTTTTTGATGTCCAACCTGGACGTATTTGCCTGGTCCTATGAAGACATGACGGGGATCCCGTTGGAACATGCATGTCACCGACTCAACATAGATTTGGCGAGGAGACCCGTCTGCCAAAAATAAAGAAAATATGGACCAGACAAATACGCAGCTCTAACCGTCGAAGTAGGGAAGTTGTTGGACAACAAGCTGATCAAGGAAGCCCTATGTCCGCAGTGGGTCGCGAAACCCGTCCTGTTGAAGAAGCACAATGGGACGTGGAGACTATGCATTGACTTCACGGACCTGAACAAGGCATGCCCGAAGGACAACTTCCCACTACCCCACATTGATCAGCTTATAGATAGCACCGCGGGTCACGAGATGATGACATTCATAGACGCTTTTGCGGGCTATCACCAGATAGCGCTGCACCCGGATGACCAGGAACATACGGCGTTCTACACCAACAAAAACATGTACTGCTGGGAAAGGATGCCGTTCGGACTTATCAAAGCCGGAGCAACCTACCAAAGGTTGGTGAATAAAATGTTCGACCAACACATCGGCGAGTCCATGGAGGTGTACGTGGATGACATAGTTGTCAAGAGTTTGCGAAAAGAGGACCACCTCAACCACCTGAAGCAAACATTCGACATACTACGCCACTACAACATGAAGCTAAATCCCAAGAAGACCAGCTTCGGATTACACTCAGGAAAGTTCCTAGGTCACCTGGTGAGCCGGAGAGGGATAGAGGTCAACCCAGCGCAGGTCCAATGCATAATCGAGATGGGCATCCCCGACTCCGTCCAGAAAATCCAAAGGTTGACCGGATGTATGACAGCTCTGAACAGATTCATCTCCAGGTCCGGTGATCGAAATTGCCCATTTTTCGAGGCAATCAAGGCGAACACACGGAGGTATAAGGAGGCAGCCAAAGCCAACAAGCTGCACCTTAAAAACCACTTCGTGTGGACAAGCGAATGACAACGACCTTTTGAGGATATTAAGGCATACCTGGCAGATACGCAGGTCCTGTCAAAGCCGATACCTGGTGAGAAGCTATACCTGTACTTAGCCGCATCGGAGGTGGCTATTAGCTCGGTCCTGGTCCGAGAAGAGGCGAAAACACACCTACCAGTGTACTACGTAAGCCAAGTCTTACACGAAGCTGAGTTGCGGTATACCCCGACGGAGAAGCTAGCTTATGCACTGGTGATGAGTATTAGAAAATTGAGGCCCTACTTCTTCGACCACCCGGTAGAGGTGCTGATGATGTTCCCACTACGTCAAATATTATAGCGCCCAGATACCGCCGGACGCTTGCTGAAATGGTCACTAGAAGTTAGCCAATACGGTATAACCTAAGCACCTCGAACAGTGATCAAGGGACAAGCACTCGCTGACTTTATCATCGAGCTAACTTTCCCACAAGATCCGACGAGGGGGCATATAGCTCCGTGGCACCTCTACGTTGACGGATCATCGACTAGCACAGTGGCAGGCGCCGGGGTAGTTCTGATCAGTCCGGACAGACAAGTCTTCACCTCCGAAATTCGGTTCCACTTTCGAGCAACCAACAATGAGGTGGAGTACGAAGCTTTGATAGCCGGACTTAGGTTATCATTAGCTGTGGGGGCAACTAATCTTCAAGTTTTTGGAGATTCCCAGCTAATAATATCCCAAGTCCAGGGAGAGTACGAGGCAAAAGACCAGCAGATGATGACCTTCCAGAAGATAGCCGCACATCTGATCTCGATGTTTACGCAGGTTTACATCAATCAGATACCGCAACTAGAAAACACACAAGCAGATGCCTTAGCCCGACTAGCTACCAGTAACGGTGAAGCCGAGGTCACGGAGGTTGTAGTCACCAAGTTGAAGAACCCCTCGACGTCCGATTACAAAGTAAATCAAACCTAGAGTGGGGGGCAGGAAGAGGACAAGGACAATGAAGATTGGCGCACTCCGATCCAAAAATAATTAAGGGACGGAACAACCCCCGAGGACACCTGGGAAGCTAGTCGGCTAGTGAAACAAGCTGCCAGATATACGCTGCTGGATGGCTAACTCTACAAATGTGGTTTCTCTCTACCTCTGCTCAAATGCCTATCTAAGAAGCAAGGGTTCGAGGTGTTAGAAGAAATTCATGAAGGAATTTGCGGAAGTCACACTGGAGGGCAGACCTTGGCATACAAGATGATCAAACAAGGGTACTATTGGCCCACTCTTCGTAAAGATGCCATTAACTTCACGCGAAGGTGCAGAAAATGTCAACTCTTCGCACCTAATATCCACTCCCCAGCCAACCAACTCAAGTCGGTCTTCAGCCCATGACCTTTTGCAAAATGGGGTATCGACCTGATCGGCCCATTTCCACCTGGCAGATGCAGTGTAAAGTTTGCTATCGTAGCAGTAAACTACTACACTAAGTGGGCTGAAGCCGAAGCACTTACAACAATAACACAAGAAATGATGATCGGCTTCATTTGGAAGAACCTAATCTGCCGGTTCTGACTTCCACAATTGATCATCACCGACAACAGAAGGCAGTTCAACGGCCAAAAGTTGAGAGACTTCTACAGTTCGTGGAACATCAAGAAACACTACTCAACTCCGTACCATCCACAGTCGAACGACCAGGTCGAGGCGGTTAACAAAATTCTAAATCACGCATTAAAGCTCTACTTTGCGCTTATATGAAATGTACCTGCAAATTTATATATTTGATGTGGAGTGAGCATGTGAGCTCTATATGTTATGTTAAATGAGCATGTGAGCTCTATGTGATGCGGAATGAGCTTGAAAGCTCTACATGTGATATTGAAGGAGTCAGAGAGCTCCGTAATTGATGTGGACTGAACTTGTAGGTTCAATAATTTGTGAACATTGTTAAGTGTCATTGATTGTACGAGCATCATGCATTAACATGTGAAAATTTTCAAACTTGGTGTGATTAGCCGCTGATTATGCATCGAGGGCGGAAGGGGCGAACTAGGGAAACCTAGCGTAGGCTACCTAGCGTAGGCCAACGTCTATATCTATGTTGTGTTTATGTTATAGAAGAGACTTTGAACGGATGGGGGGTCAAGTTTGATGATGGACCTCGCTAGGCCGTTGTGGGATGATTTCTACTCTTAATTGAGTTTAACTTTCAATATTATGATTGTGATGCTAAATTGTGATATGTGTTTGGTATATGAAATGATTATACATGGATATGAAATATATTTGTCAAGCCGGGTAATGGCCCATACTATTTGTCAAGCCGGGTAATGGCCCGTACTATTTGTCAAGTCGGGTAATGGCCCGTGCTATTTGTTAAGCCGGGTAATGGCCCATACTATTTGTCAAGCCGGGTAATGGCTCGTACTATTTGTCAAGCCGGATAATGATTTGTACTATGTGAACATGAGTTGTATTTTCATATCATATGTTCAATGCATGTCTGTCTAACAGTGTGTCAGGGGCCCTTAATAAGTATTTCAGAAATAATTTGATGTTTTCAAATGAGAGTGCATTGTGCATGGGAAGGATTTTGAGTGAAACTTCACATCATGCACAAGTTCTACTTACTGAGATTTATAAATCTCACATAATTTATGCATTGTAGGTAATCCTAATGATGTGTGACGTGGTGTTCAAGTTGGAGTAGTTGTGGTGCTCTTGCAGGTTTTTCTGAGTTGCGGTGTAAATAGATGACGACCTGCGGGCAGGACCGTGGCTTATTTTGCTTCCGTTGTTCGCTTTATATGTATAATTAATATTTGGGAGCAAAGTTTCTTAGTCGTGTTTTTTTTATATACATCTATCAATACGCTCTTGTTGTTTTGGGGTTACTATTTTGCAAACTGGTTATAGCTTCCACTTGCTAAAATCAACATTTCATTTTGTTATATTTATTTGGTAACGCCTCAACCATAAGACAACCGTTTCTTTTTCACACTAAATTTACGGGGCGTTACAGTTGGTATCAGAGCACGGTTTGCTTCCTGTAGACTATCTATGTACACGCGCTCAGAACTTACGGGAGCCCGGCTATGTCCCGTAAGTGTTTATTTAAATTTTTATTCATATTATGTGCATTATGAATTATGTTGGCTTTAGAATTTGATTTTGATAATGTATAACAAGTTCCTGAATGATTATATAATGAATAACAATTAGTTTTCATGTTACGAGTTCTTTTGTGTCTTAAAAATCATATATGGATGAATGATTATATGCTTTAGAATGATCACCACTACCTTACTTCTGCATAACGTTACTGTTTCTAAGATGCTATTGTTTGGTCATCGCCACCGAGCCGCTGACTGCAGCAGTGTGTGCTCGTGAGAGTGTGTGATCGTGCATGTGCATTGACGTGCAGTATGTGTGTGGTAGTCATGGTACGTGTGAATTTAGGTTTTTGTTAAAAGTTTTGAGGAAAGTATTTGTAACTGTTTTATATAGAGTACAATGTGGATAATACGCATGAGATCTGAATTAAGTACATAAACTACATGTTGTAATAGGATAGAGACAAGTTGTTTCTCATTCCTACGCTATATGATAAGTGCAATTACTTTGTGTCAATACACTACTGATTACAAGGATTAATGTTATTAGAGTGAATTATATAATGGTTTGTGAAAAAAAATCATTTATCATTTGTAAAATCTCTATCTTTGTCTACTATTGCATTATTTGATTTTGGATTATATGTTCATTTGCATCCACTGAGTATGTGAGAAAGCTGGGTAGAACACCTAACCTAACCAAAGTGAGATTGGATATATTCCCCCGGTGATTAGATACAAATCAATCAGATACTACGTTGGTGCATTGTTCCTATCGAAGACAGAGAATTGTATGTTGACTTGATTGTGCTGGATCTGAACGATTATGAAGTGATATATGGAATGGATTGGTTATCAAAATATGGTGCTACCATTGACTGTCAGAAAAAGAGTATTACTTTTTAGCCAGAGGGAGAAGAATCGTTTTCTTTTGTCGTAATGAAAAAACACTTCAGATTTCCTTCAATATCAGCTGTTAAAGCACAGAGATTACTGGAAAGTGGTTTTGAGCGTTATGTGGTAAGCGTGATGAGCATTGAGGGGCAACAGTGTTCAACTGTTAGTGATGTACCAATTTTACAAAAATATCCTGAAGTATTTCTAGATGATCTACCAAGATTGCCACCAGATCGTGAAATCAAATTTGTGATAGAACTACAACCCGGAGTGTCACCTATTTCCAAATCACCGTATCAAGTGGGCACCTGCAGAATTGAAAGAGCTGAAAATACAATTGCAAGAACTACTAGACAAAGGTTTCATTCGTCCTCACCTTAGGGAGCACCGATTCTGTTTGTTCGAAAGAAGGATGCTTCAAGGTACATATATCTTTTCGAAGATTGACTTGCGATCTGGGTACCATCAGCTGAAGATAAAAGCAGAGGACATTCCTAAAACTGCATTTAGTACGAGATACAGAAATCATGATTTTCTTGTAATGCCATTTGGACTGACAAATGCTCCAGCAGCGTTCATGGACTTGATGAATTGGGTATTTAAAGATTTCTTAGACAGGTTCGTGATTGTATTTATCGATGATATTTTGATCTATTCCAAGAATGAAGAAGACCACAAAGTGCAGTTGGGAAGTGTGTTAGAGGTTCTGAAAGATAAAAAGTTATACACGAAGTTCAAGAAATGTGAATTCTGGTTGGATCGAGTTGTCTTTTTGGGACATGTGATATCTGGAGCAGGAATTTCAGTTGTCCCAGGCAAAGTTGAATATATTAGTAATTTGCCACAGCCTACAAATTCATCAGAGGTGCGTAGTTTTCTTGGACTAACAGGATATTATCGTCGATTTGTAGAAGGATTTTCAAAGATTGCTTCCCCTTTGACACAATTGACCTGAAAGAGCGTGAATTACAAATGGACAGAGGCATGTGAACGAAGTTTTCAAGAACTAAAGAAGCGTTTGACATCAGCCCCTATCCTAGCAATTCCAACCGGAACTGGAGGTTTCAAAGTTTATAGTGATGCATCGAAGAATGGACTTGGGTGTGTTTTAATGCAGAATGAAAAAAAATGATAGCCTATACTTCTCGACAGTTGAAAGAATATGAAAAGAATTGCCTTTCCCATGATTTGGAGTTGGCAGTAGTAGTGTTTGCACTCAAAATTTAGAGACATTACCGATACGGCGAAACTTGCGGCCTTAACACTTAGACCAACTTTGCTGGATCGGATTCACACGTACGGGAAAACAGAGTGATGAATATTTTGCTAAAGTGAAGAAAGATATTACTTCAGGTGAACCTTCTGATTTCCAGTTGACAGACAATGGGGTACTCCGATATAGAAATCGATTGTATGTACCTGATGTTGATAAGATTCGTGAAGATGTGATGACCGAAGCACATTCGACACCCTATTCTGTACATCCTGGAGCTACTAAAATGTATAGAGACTTGAAATTGCACTACTGGTGGCCAAGTATGAAAAGAGACATTGCCCGATATGTTGAACAATGTTTGACTTGTCAGCGGATTAAAACAGAACATCAGAGACCCGTAGGAACATTACAACCCTGGCTTATTCCGGAGTGGAAATGGGAGAATATCACAATGAACTTCGTCATAGGATTTCCCAAGACAGTTAAAGGCTATGATGCAGTCTGGATGATTGTGGACCGATTGACTAAATCAGCTCACTTCCTATTGTACCACATACTCTATGGACCGTAATGCTCAATTATATATACAAGAGATAGTCAGACTCCACTGTGTACCTCTCACTATTGTTTCAGACAGAGATTTTAGATTCTTATCTAACTCTTGGAAGAGCTTACACAAAGCGTTAGGGACTCAATTATCTCTCAGCACTCATATCAACTACAGACAGATGGACAATCAGAGAGAACAATACAAATTTGGGAAGATATGCTCAGAGCTTGTGTGTTAGATTTTCAAGGTCAGTGGAGCAAATTCTTGCCTTTGATTGAGTTTTCTTATAGCTATCAATCTACTATCGGAATGGCTCCATATGAAGCACTTTATGGTAGAAAATATCGATCTCCTGTACATTGGGATGAAATTGGGGAGCGAAAACTCTGGGTCCAGATTTGATTCGAGAGATGAGTGAAGCAGTAATACAAATTCTAGAACGAATGAAAATCGGTCAGAGTCGACATAAAATTTATGTTGATAAAAGGAGAAGAAAACTAGAATTCAAAGTGGGTGCTCAAGTATTTTTAGAAGTTTCTCCAATGAAAGGAATAAAGCGGTTCGGAAAGAAAGGGAAGCTTAGTTAAAGATACATCGATTTATAATCTGCAAATTTATAAATTTGCAGATACATCGAATTGTAATCTGTGAATTATACTTTGCGCATATATGAAATGTACCTGCAAATTTATATATTTGATGTGGAGTGAGCCTGTGAGCTCTATATGTTATGTTGAATGAGCATGTGAGCTCTATGTGATGCGGAATGAGCTTGTGAACTCTACATGTGATATTGAAGGAGTCGGTGAGCTCCGTAATTGATGTGGACTGAACCTGTAAGTTCAATAATTTGTGAACATTATTAAGTATCATTGATTGCACGAGCATCATGCATATCATGCATTAACATGTGAAAGTGTTCAAACTTGGTGTGATTGGCAACTGATTATGCATCGAGGGCGGAAGGGGCGACCTAGGGAAACCTAGCGTAGGCTACCTAGCGTGGGTCAACGTTTATATCTATGTTGTGTTTATGTTATAGAAAAGACTTTGAACGGATGGGGGGTCAAGTTTGATGATGGACCTCTCTAGGCCGTTGTGGGATGATTTCTACTCTTAATTGAGTTTAACTTTCAATATTACGATTGTGATTGTGATGCTAAATTGTGATATGTGTTTGGTATATAAAATGATTATACATGGATATGAAATATAGTTGCCAAGCCGAGTAATGGCCCGTACTATTTGTCAAGCCGGGTAATGGCCCGTACCATTTGTCAAGTCGGGTAATGGCACGTGCTATTTGTCAAACCGGGTAATGGCCCGTACTATTTGTCAAGCCGGGTAATGGCCCGTACTATTTGTCAAGTCGGGTAATGGCCCGTACTATTTGTCAAGCTGGATAATGATCCGTACTATGTGAACATGAGTTGTATTTTCATATCATATGTTCAATGCATGTCTGTCTAACAGTGTGTCAGGGGCCCTTAATAAGTATTCAGAAATAAATTGATGTTTTCAAATGAGAGTGCATTGTGCATGGGAAGGATTTTGAGTGAAACTTTACATCATGCATAATTTCTGCTTACTGAGATTTATAAATCTCACGTAGTTTATGCATTGTTGATAATCCTAATGATGTGTGACGAGGTGTTCGAGTTGGAGTAGCTGTGGTGCTCTTGCAGGTTTTTCTGTGTTGCGGTGTACATAGATGACGACCTGCGGGCAGGACCGTGGCTTATTTGGCTTACGTTGTTCGCTTTATATGTATAATTAATATTTGGGTGCAAAATTTCTTAGTCGTGTTTTTTTTATATACATGTATCAATACGCTCTTGTTGTTTTGGGTTTACTATTTTGGAAACTGGTTATAGCTTCCACTTGCTAAAATCAACATTTCATTTTGTTATATTTATTTGGTAACGCCTCAACCATAAGACAACCTTTTCTTTTTCAAACTAAATTTACGGGGCGTTACATAATTAGTGATAGTGTGTCATACCAACTGCTATTGCTGTATCATCATCACATATGTGCAAGTAATTTTTCTTTTCCAATTCTCCACGTGAGTTGCAATCATGAACGAAATTGAAGAGCAACAGCCTGAGAAAGATGTCAATAGCAACATTATCCAAAGACGAGGAAGAGACAAGAGTACTGCGATTTCTGTTCAAAAAAAGTGACGTGGAGTTGGACGCCTGGATGTCATCATTCATCCCCTCCGCAACCGAATTGTGGGTGACAATGCTAAAGATTTCAAAACTAAAGTTGGTGTACTTTTAAAGACATATGTACCCCTTCAATGTCATCAATGGAAGGATATCCCTGCAAATATCAAAAGAAAGCTCTCGCTCGGAATGAGGGTAATATATGTATTCAGATTGATTTTTTCTTTCTTTTTTTTTTTTAATATTTTTGATGCATTACTACAATATAATAAATATAATGAATGCTCCAGCAAAAATTCAATCTTCAAGACGAGCATCGTGTTACCAAGGTTGTCTATGGCCAATTGAATCGTCAATACAGAAGTTACCGAAACAAGTTGCATAGTCTTTATGAGAACAAAAAAGAGCGTCCTTCTGGTGTAAGTGTTGGAGATTGGGAAATGTTGATCACTTATTTTCAAAGTGATGTATTTAAGGTAAATGTCGACACTAACTCTCCCTTATTGAGTAAGAAAGAAATTAATGATGACTAAAAGTATATTATATGAGCGGTGAAATCTTGTAATTAAAATTTTGGCATGAATGTTACATGTAACTATATTAAATGTCGCAACTTCTATTTATTTATTATTGTTAAATTAAAGAAAGATTAATTTAATAGTGATCAATAATTAGGTGGTGGATTAAATATATTTAGTTTATAATAGCCTTGTTTTGAATTTTATTCTTTTTACTGTATACAATTATATATCATGTAATGATTATATATATAAATGAATAAAAATTTAAGCAGATAAAAACAAACATACTAAGATGTATAAGATGTTGGCTTGGAAGAATATTTAAGCAAAGGAAAACTTACTGCACAACAAAAGACTCTTTGTGATAATGTATTTGCTCAAAAAATGTTAATATGTTTGTTAATGGGAAATTATGTGATGAGAAAATGAAATTGTTCTTCATATTGTTACCATATAAATATATTTATCCTAGTTATATTTACATGCAGAAAATTAGTGACCGCAACATGCAAAATAGGCAGCACTTGAAAATGAGTCATGCTTGTGGGACAAAATCTATTGCACGGTCCTGTTATGAAGATGTAAGTCAATTTAAATAATATTTTTTAGTATTGAAATTATAATATATATTTATAATTATAATTTTTTTTATACATTTGACAGCGTGATCCTATTATGGGAGAAGAACCAACACGAACATCTGCTTGGAAAAAAACACGATACAGCAAAAAGAAAAAAGACTGTTGATGAGGCTTCAAAAGAAGCATATGTAAGTATCTTCATCAAATAGGAAGATTATATTTAGATTTATAAATGTATATATTAGAAAATTAGTTATTTACTTTGATTCGAACTTATAAAATAAAAAACAAATCAAATAACTTAATTTGCTTCTTAAATAATTAATCTACTATTGAATCGATTATTCATATCAAATTAAAATTTGTTAGTAAATGTGTTTGTTCATACTTCTTTAAGATATAGAATTTTCTAAATACAAGTGCATGGCTTAAATTTTACAGAAAATAAAATTATAATTATATATATATATATTAATTTTTAGTAAACTCAAAATTAAATTAAATCACTAATAAAAATTAATCTGATTAAAATTATAAATATTTCACAATAAATAACTAAATATATACATATTTATATAAGTATAACATATTTTATATATTGCAATATTTTTTTCTAAACTTTAACTATGAATAATATTACTCAATCATATTATTTTGTCATCTTCCTTCAACTCAAGATAAAATCGTTGAATTACAAGATGGCGAAGATGCAGTTCCAGAAGATGAAGCATTTGTGGAGGTACTTGGACAAGAAAAACCTAATCGACTACGCGGTTGTGGAGATGGATTGAAGCCACCTTCAGAAAAGAGAGAAAGAATTAATGTTGAACTACAAAAGGAGAATAAAAATTTAAGGAATGGGCTTGGACAAGAGAAAGAAGAACTACTAGCATTGAGGACAAAGAACCAAGAGATGACTTTGGGATTGGAGTCCTTAGAAGCCACAATTCCTGGAATCCTTCAAACATTGAACCAAATAAGTCATGTTCCATCTTCGAATGTGATTGATTAAAATTTATTATTTTGATGTGATTCTGATATTATTTTTCTTTCAACAAATATTGATTAAACTTTTTCTTTTTGCAGGTGTGAAGATAACTTTTAAGCAAATTAGTACACTATAAGTTTATGACAATCTATTATGTTATATTATTTATGTTAGACAGTTAAATTTATCTTGTTTATTTTGAACTTGTCAGACACCTTTGTTCTAAGTATTGATGTATTTTAAATTTGCACTTACCTACTCGATGTTTATATTCTAATCATAAGTTTTATTTTCAATTTGTACTGCTTTTATATTTTTAATACATAAATAGGTTGTTTTATAGGTATTAAACAATTATTGTCAATACATTTGTCACAATACCATATTTCAGTGTTATCATTATTAATATTTTGATTATATTAATATTTATATAATTTTAATTACGAGATTGATAGGTATAGCAACAAGTATGCTGTGACTACAAATAAAATACCTTTATCACAATATTATAAATGTTATTATTATTTTATTAATTTTATGTGAAATATTAAAATAAAAGTATAAATTGTGATGAGATTTTGTAGGCTTAGTGATAATTATTTATTGATTTGTGACATGATAATAGTGACAATTTGTAAGAAGTTATAGTTACCACTAATACATCGCGGCAAAAATATCACATTTATTGATTATAAATAATCATTACTAAAAATCTTAATTATAGTGACAACAAATAAATGTCACTAAAATATTGAGTAATAGTGATAATAAAAATATGTGACTAAAACACCTAGTACTAATGGCAAAAAAAATATGTGACTAAAATATCGAGTAATAGTGACAAAAAAATAGTGTGACTAAAATATTGAGCAACAACGATAACAAACATATGAGACTAAAGCATCAAATAACAGTGACAAAAAAAGAATTATGACTAAAAAATAAGCTTTGGTGATAAAATATGAGTGTGACAAATAAAAATATTCTAGTGATAATTAAGAGATTTTCATCACTAATCTTATAGTGACACAATATATAGTGACAAGCTACCGACAACATCTCAAATTGTCACTAAATATTTTTAGTGACAAAATTTAAGAATTTAGTGATAAAAAAATTGTCACTAAAACCAGTTTTTTTTTGTAGTGTTTCCTCAAGACCCCCAGCCGATTTTCGCCACGTGTTTTCCCGCCCTTTTTTTCCCTCTCATTCTCTCACCTTGGCACTTTGTCTGCCTCTCCACAAGGTCACCACCTTTTCCAAGAGTCGCCTCAAACCCCATATGTATTCCCTAACCATTGTTACTCTCACTCCTCCACTGCCAAACGACCCTCCCATTGAAGACCTGCAACCATTTCATTCGAAACTCATGGAATCATCCTCCACTAACTCTCCCATGCCGAAGAAGGTGGACATTCCTCCATCCCCAAACCATGGCTGCACTGTATTCCCTGATGAGATAATGGAGGAAATACTTTCCCGTGTACCCTGTGAATATCTTACCCCATGAAACAGGTAAACACGTCCTGGTTTCAAACAATTACTGACAGATACTTCACTGGCGTCAAGCATGTCACGGCGATAAAGTCTCTAAATCGTGTTGGGATTATACTACAAACCCAGATGGGTTTGTTGATAGAATTTACTAATCATGTTTGTTTATGTTGCTACTATATCATATTAATTCTACCAAACAATAATCTAAGAATTATG
>JAPKLY010000124.1:252301-399885 GCA_026898435.1 Prunella vulgaris
GGTCAGGGCTAGCGACTTGGCTCTTACACAAGCGGGCGACCTTCTTATCCTTGGGATAATTTCGTGATTATCCTCAAGTAGTTCGCCTTGTCAACAGGGTTTCTATCCCATTGGGTATGAACCAACAGCACCTTCCGACGCAGGAAACCGACAATCCATCATCGACGGTGACCCGGAATGGTACACGATTGCAAGTTGTGATAGTTACATTCTTAACTGCACCATGGACGATCGCTTCTACATCGGAAACCCGATGCTAAACGAGTTCTGGGAGATTCCTACACCAAAGATCTTGTTTCCAGATGGGGCCACTTTTGCCTCCGCTTTCTATGGCCTCGGTTGCATCCCCGGGACCACTGATTACAAGATTGTTCGTATTGTTCTCTTCAATACTCACCAATACCGGTCAACTGTCCATTGCTACTCCACGCTGACTAGGGTTTGGAGGCACATAGGTGAGTTTCCATATGAGTACCCGGTTTGGTCTCTAGGTGTGTACGCTGGTGGTTGTCTCAATTAGCAAATATCCACCGTTGTTCGGATCGAGAGCACCGCCAGCTTCAACTGCACCGACGAGACTTTTCGCATTATCCGCCTTTCACAAGGCCGTTCTCTCATCACGGCATATGGCAATGTTGGAAGCATCTATTATGACAAGCTTGTCATCTACTCTAGCATAAGTTATTCGTTTGAGGACCTTGAGCTATGGATTCTGGAAAACTTTTCAGATGATGGATCCTGGAAGCGCGTGGTTTTTGAAGCTAGATACGACGTGGACGAAGAGGAATTCATATTGGGCATCCAACCACTCCGCTTGTTGCGCCCAGATGGGAGGAGGCTTCTTTTTCGTGTTGAGCCCTCTGGCCATTTTATCGAGTACGACTTGGTTGACAAGGTTTACGTACCTATTAATGGACCTAACTGGCAGCATCATTGTTGCAGTGTGCTCCCGTTCACCGAAAGTGTTACCCGTCTTACGTAACTATCCCCAGTTTCTTTTTTTTTTTTTCTATTTGGTTGGTGCGACCCTCTTGCCTGAGGGCATGTTTTGTTGTGGTGCAGCCTTTGTATGAAATATTTTCTGACCTAAGCAAATTGTTTAAGATGCAATACTCTCTCGTATTACACCGTAAACAACTGTGGTATTATTCCGGTAGTAATGGACTTGGGGCCAGCTATCTATGGTCCCCATTTAAATATTATAAATTGTATGTCTCTTGTTTTTTGGTTTAGTTGGTATTTGACACTGGCACGCTACATTTGTTCTATTTGCTCTTTTTTGAAAGGTGACCTTGTTCCGCAAAAAAATTCATTTGGCAGTTTTTTTCAGTTGCAATAATATCCACCCAGTATTCATTACATATACGGGTATTTCGAGTTTTTAGATCCTTAGCATCAATATCCCTGTCCCTTTTGTTTGGCCCACCCTACTAATAAAATCATCTATTTAAGGAAGGGGGAATGCATTATTGTTCGCTATTCAATGTGCTCTTTTTGATAAATGTCATTTCCTTTAAAAGCAGGTGTGGTCCTACCAAGTTTTAGGCTTAGTTTATTGAATAGGTTTATTCAATCTTGATTGTACCCTATTCCCCACCATATCACTATGCCCCACCAATGATTGCTCGACTCTATATACTTCATGTGCATCAAAGTTACTTCCTGTCCCACATACATTTAGTTGTTCATTTACACCATATCCATTTACATATTCACCCTTCTGACCACATGCTAATTTTGGCATGAAGATTTAAAGCACATCCAATGTCCACATGCTAATTTTTAGCATAAATATACAAGATATTTCTAGAACTCTGTAACCTACCACTCGAAATAGCATGATAACCTCATACACATATAGTGCCCCACATATAATCATGTAAGTATATTACAAAATTTACTACGCATATTGTACTTGTAACAATTTTTTTCCTAAAAAAAAACTCACTTTTCGCTTTGCACAAAGAAAAAGCTCACTACATGCATCAATTCTTTAAATTGAAACAAACACGTGTCTGAGCATCATTATAAATCAAGCTTCAACGCCCATCGTCAAGGTATATTTGTTTTATTTTCCTGTAGCACGACTTTATAAAGGGGAACTTACTAGTAAGGGTAATTACATTCGTACCTTACTAATGAATCCCCCTTCACCCAGTAATCATTTTATGCCCACTCACTGCCAATTTGTACATCAGTACACAGTAGTTGTGCACTGTACGTGCATTTGTGTTGTGGTACACATGTGTGCACCAAAGTACACGAGGTACTGACTCTATACACTCAGTACACATTTTCAAGCATTGTGTACCATAACTTGTGCACCACCCTAATACCATGTGCACTTGCACACTTTAATGTGTACTGTAACACGATCTTTTTTCTTCCTGTACGTTCACTCTGCATTGCGGTACACACCTTATGCGTGCATTTCTACCGGTGCACGGTTTGGTTAAACATGGCACACACCTACACCATCCAAACATCTCCGTAGGTTCCCATTAATTACCACACTAATCTATTTGGTTGTATAATTACATGCAAATTTCTACTACCCACATCTCAAACCATTGTTCCCAAACACATTCATACGCCCATTTTATCATAGATACTAAACAGAAACAAACATTTTCTAGTACAGATAAAAAAAAAGGATTTTTGACTTCATTCTCACAGAAATCACCCATCAAAACATACATAGTCTACTCTTGTTTTTTCACCGACCAAAACACGCAGTTATACTTCTTACATATATTATCAATTAATCTTGTCAACAACATTACTCACTCAACAAATGAACCTTTATTTTAGACCAACTACAGCATTATTCAGGTCCGCAAACCACTTAACCATGCGCTTCATGTAGTCTCCTGACATGTTTTTCGAGAATACCTTATGGGTCGCAAACTTCCTATTTATTTCAGACTTCATGTTGTAGCAAGCAATCACTCCACAATCTACACTCTCCAGATCCTGCTGCAGACACGGCACCCCATGAGGCTTAACGTTGCTATTGAATAGCATCCTCTGCTTCGCCGTTGAATTCTTCGCAACAGATTTCATGCGTTGGACCACATACTCAATTTGCCTCATTCAAATTTTTAACAAATAGTTACAAACTCAAGCCCATGTTTCTTATAACATTATTTGTATATATAAGAACTGTTCTTACCACAATCCTTGCTCTCTCCATATGCACGTCCCTAGCATGTTTTGACCGCGGTTGCAAGGAGTTGAAAAAACTCCAACTGCAGGTGTTGAGATCCAGCTTTAATAGCGTCCAATGGTCACCACCGTTGGTTGGAGCGTTTACATAATCTCATGGTAACAATGGGAACAGCAACACATCATTGCATTGGACTGTCTCCAATCTCTTATCAACCAACTGAAACAAACTCCTTCTTCTCACATGCTTGTTTTCCAATATGAGTTCCTATGAATCAAATGTGTCTAATATAGATTAGTGTGACAGTGGAGATTTGATTTTTTTGCCTGATCTTTGAACGAGACGTCATTAAAATTGTACTGAATGTTCAAACTTACCCAACACGCCCATTGTTTTGCAATGCACTGTACTTGCTGTGCAGCATCGTTGCACATGAATCAATTACCTTGACAAACCAAAAGAGTTGTAACTCACTTGTATGCAATGCTAAAATTTTAAATGGTAATCAAATGCGACACAACGTTTCGTATTTATTAATACGTTAATTCACGTTAACTTAACGTCAACAATCTTACCCCAGTGGAGAGCCTGTCATGATACAGTATTGCAATTATATATCTCATGTATACAACTGCCATTGCATTCTGTGCTCCCCAAACCACAAACCTACAACATTATTCGTATATCAGTACACAAATTACACATACAAGAAAAAAAATGGGTTTAATCTCATCCTATCGATTGCAGACACACAATGTGTTCATGATTTCCTATGCCATATCAAATCCACTTATAATTATTGTAAATGGAATGTATAAAACTTTAATTAACCCTACTCTTATTGTTTGTGTCATTCAGTGTGTATTCTATATTAATCATCCCATCGAAAATATTAAAGACATCATATATTCAACTATGGTTAAAGTCTTACTCTTCACCTCCGTCGTTCCAGAAGTCATTTATAGTTGACCTAATATTAACATTTACTTTACGCACAGCGTTGAATGACGTCTCCCACCGCATCTTCTTCTTTTTTCCTCTCCCTTCGTGTACATCCACTAACTCACCTGTATTCATCTGTGGTGAAATCTCTAAGGTTTTCCTATCATCACTTCGCGTCCTTGCTTTTACCCTACGCGTCATTGTGCTTGGATCAACCAATTTCTTTGATCTCTTCCTCTTATCCTTTGGTGATGCTGTGTCACTACTCTCACCCCCTCGGTATACAAGTTCAAATGTCCGGATTGTATGCGCCAGACTTGCGTTCTCGCTTTCCAGCTTCGCCTTCTATTTCTTGGTAATGGACAGCTCAACAATAGTGTCCAACACTTTCATTGTCCTTTCATCTTCAAGTACCTGTATTGTTGTTGGATTTGCAATTGCATTCAACTGCTTCCCTGTCTCTTCTAGCTCCGCTCTCATTTGTACAATCTCTCGTTTCAGCTGAACGACTTCTTCTTCTTTCATCAGTAACTTATCTTCCCATTCCTTGCTCAATGCACCTATCAAACCTTTCTTCTCCTGAACAATTAATTTCATTTCCGCTACTTCCTCCCCCATCTTTTGATTTCTATTATCTATCTTCATAACATGTTCTTTTAATTCCCTTGTGCGTCTTGTCTCCATCTCTTGTTTTCTCTCAGCATCACTTAGTTCTCCCACTAATTGCAACTGACGATCCCTCTCCACAATCATTTGTTTGAAACCCTCAGTCTCAGTCAAATTTTTTTTATTTTCTTCCATTAATTGACACACGTATTCTTCTGTATATTTTCAACCTTCAACATCTGTTCCCACGTGCACAATGCTGTCGATAACGCCAGCCACACCCACTGCCACTTTGTTTGTCTGGCCACCATCTTTGCCAATAACACTATTGTCCATAGTTATTGTTTTCAACTGCTCCTCCACTGTCTTTGAGCTCCCAGGCTCACTATCTCCCATACTCCCAAAAATTGCCTTCTGAACCCCATGCACACTACCAGCCCTTAGATGATCAGTTATATTCCTAGCCAACTCACTCACCCTATTCTTACCTTGCCCCCCTAGGGATAGTGGTGTAAGATTAGCTGCTGCTCTCTGTGCATGAATTTCTTCATTTCGGGTAAGTGTACCTATGGGTATTGTCGGGTATACACAATACTCAGAGTCTGTTTAGTCATTCCATGTTGAGTTGTCAAATTGCTATGAACTCTGCCCTGAATCACTTTCGGTTCCACCTTCTGAAATAACTCCACTACTTACTTCCTTCCACTACTTTCAAGGTTTCGTAGTGTTTCTTTTTCAAATGTCGTGGGTTTCAAAACAGCCATGTGAATTTGCAAGTTCAACAAAATAATATATCAGGAGGAACAACATATACACTATATTTAAATAAGAATAAAAAAATTTATTTGGATATGTGTTTATATCTTAATTATTTACGTACATCATCTTGTCCAAGTCTACTTAGACTGATGCCCTTCAGTAATTTGCTCAATGCAGTCAAGTCCCACTTTAATATGCGGGGAAAAGCACCACTATTGTAGGCTTGATCATATTTGTGTGTTCACACAGCCAAAACTGTATTATTATCAACATCAAAGAAAGAAAATCAATGTAGTTTCCATCATATACAACAGTGTGTGGCATCTGTCAATGTTGTTATATAGTAGTGTTATGAACACTTACAGGGAGAATGATAGCACATCCTGCTATTTTAAAATTCTGACTTTCAGACAACTACCCAATTAACATCGACACAACTACAGCATTCCAGTCATTGTTTTTAATTTTTCAACCTTTTCCAGATACAATGTGTAGTGCCATGGAATTGATGTGTTTCTCCCAGAAGTTAGTAAGACTGCCATCAAATACAAGTGCAGCAACCTTGCTACATCACTATTTCTTCTCCCATCGTTCAACTGTATCACATCCTGGAGTATATCCAATATCAACCTCTTTGTCAGCAAATATCCTCCTCTATCACTACTCATTTCTTTCACAAAACACCTTGCCACCCAACTTGGTACAACATAGTCTGTATTTTTCAGCAGTATATTTGTGGTCCCACATATTACACCGAATATCATTTGCACATCTCTGGTTGTAACTCTCATCTTTTCTCCTCCAGTTAAGAAATCACCTGAAGGTTGGTTAAACATACCAATAATATGCTTTATATCTTCTTCGTTCTTATGCCACCTAATCATATACATTCCATAATCAACATTACTAATTGCATCAAAAAGTAGCCAAAATGGTGTCTTCTTGATTTCAACAATATTCATGTCGTTGAACCCAAGACTTTGAATTTCTTTTGCTGCCGTAAACAAATTACTCCTAAAGAAATTCCTTCCATCGTCGGGGCATTTACTACCTAATATAAAAAATTCATTACAAAATATGATTACATTAAGAAATATACTAATAATCCTTACCAAATAGATATAGATAACTCCTTACCAAAACAGTTTCTGGGTCCCACCTCTGCGTCGCTTGCATCAGTTGTTGACTCATACAAGATGTCACCTATTATTCCTCTTGATGTAACTAGATCTTCCGCACGTCCTAGTTTACCAGGCATTAAATAAACAACATGTGAATAAAAAGTTAAAGCTTCATTAATGTATACTTCCACCAATCATAAATATTATAATTCTACTACCAACTGCCTCCAATTAGCTTTATTTAATTTAAACTTCCAACAACTGTCAGTGTTTAATTCATCACATACAACAATCTGGAAGTTTTTTGATACCTCGTCCACGCTGGACAACTTTTACATTTCTTCTACGTCCTGCATTCCTTGACCTCCATCTTGCTGGATAATCACCATCTGCATCAAACATTGCTTATAAACACATTGAAATAAATACAGGCTATAATTGCTTACTTCCAAAAAAAGAATTTGATCTAAATATGTCACCAGCTCTTGGTGTTGAACTTTGAATGCTAGATGCCATTTTTCCTGTCAATAACACACAAAAATTACACATTATACTATCATTACTATAAACATATGCCAACATTATCATTATTAGTTACACAATGCTTGATTAGAATAATCATGCTAAATTAGTCTCGTACAGCTAGAGTAGTGCCCTTGTTATTTATTTGGTATATATATCACAGTTTACTACGAAGATACACAGTTTGTATGCTTAGTAACACTAGAATCTGGTTCTACTTGTACATATTGTCCACACAACCTCATGTCTCATTATCGTTCATGCATGTTGGCAACCATTTTGTACAATAACCTAACGATGTTCTAATCACAATTCGTGGGAATGTTTTTCAAATGTACACAATTATCTAGAACAGTACACTTTATAAAGTGGTGGTACACTCGCATCCGGGAACGCATACTACCTACATGCAGCCTAATTTCTCATTATTCTTCACACACTCAGCCCATTTGCTCTCAAATAAAGGATACATATAGATACGAATATGGGAGTACCTCTTTCTCCATGGTGGTGACAGCGAGTGTCGCCTACACGATATTTTTCTCTCTCATGAAAACGCACACCCAAATCTCATTTCCTCGTCATCTCAATCTCCAGGCTAGTTCTGCACAATACAACATCATACAACAAAAAGTAACAATGTGGATTAGTTCGCACATCATTTACAAACCAACCTTTAAACAATCTACATTTTTTCATACCTATATGTTTCGTCACTGACTAATTTAACCTACGAATAACCCCCAATTTAAAATACCAGAGATTATTTCAATGTATCAACTATCCTACCAATTTTTTATCTTAGTCTACGGTACATAAATGGAATAGTACAATAGATTCCTATAACGGTTACATATACATACCTTTCTGAAAGTTTCTTCGCTTCTTCTCGTTGAACACCCCACCACTTCTACAGTACAATTTTCCAACTATTCATTCTTTGAGTGAACCGATGAGATGAAAGACGGTTTTGTCACTGCTTTTACCCATCTGTCTACTTTATGTCAAATCAACGTCCCATTCGCAACTTTTTGTACAGTTCCAATACTGTTTTACCTCCATAAATTATAGCCTACATCCCTAGTCTACTATCCAAGCATTAATTAATCTTGCTGCGTTAGCAACACTGTAAATTGGCTCTGGTTGTAATGTTTAGAGAATGAGGTCCTTACATGTGATTTTAGTAATATTCCCCAAATATTTTATCATTTTCCTTCAATTTTTTCGCAACATGTTCTATAAGTTACCTTTTTTTAAAAAAAAAAAAATTAAAAGCTTGATCAACCACTTCTTAATTTTTTTATTACAAATATTTAATATAATATAAAGTTTAAAATTTATAAAATATGTAATTTAATAAATTTGAATTCTATTTTATAAATTAATCTTATCCAACCTCACTGAAATTTTATATCTTGAACAAATACACATTCATAGAATTAAATTAGCATTTAAAATTAATTTATAAAATATTTTTATTAGTTATAATGACTTAGTTAAACTTTTTTTTTTTCCTTCAATCTTTCACAACACGTTTTATAAGTTACCAATCAAAAAATTGAAAATTATAAGCTTGCCCAACTGCTCCTTAATTATTTATCAATAAATTTTCTTAAATATGTTTAATATATTGTAATTTAAAAACTTAAAAAAATTAGTAATTTAATTTAAAAAATTTGTAATTTAATTTATTTGAATTCAATTTTACAAATGGGTCTTATCCCAAACTCATAGAATTTTCTAGTTTGACCAAGTAATTTTTTGTAAAATTAAATTAATATTTCAAATTAGTATATAAAATATTTTTATGAGTTACAATGACTTAGTCAAACTATTTTATTTTTTCCCATCAAATTTTCTATAAAAAAAATTGAAATTTGTAAACTTAACCAACCATTTCATATTGAAATTCATAAAATATGTAATTTAAAATATTTGAATTCTACTTTAATATATTTGATTCTGTTTTTATAATAAGAGATAAATATGCATGTTAAAAAGAAAAAAAATCATAAACGACTTATAAAGTTTTTTACGATAAATTTTAGTACTAAAGATATTTTGGCATTATGAATGAAATAAATCAAAGTTTTTACTTTTTTAAAAATATTTTTTGATTGATAATATATATTAAGAAATTTTTTTGTATTATATTACTAATCATAATTACCGGATAGATTAAATGCAATTTTTAGTTGAATTATTAGTTAATTAAATTGAACAATTAATAATGATATGATAAATAAATATTATGAATAATTGCAAGATGCAACACTTTTATTTCATAGTGCAACACTTAAAATTGCATATTTCCAAACACAACACTTTATTATCAATCATAATATTTTTTTAATTAATTAAATAATTTATCTCAATTTTCGTGCAATAAAACCTTTCAAATTTTTTCTCTCTTCTCTCTCCTCTTTTTTCTTCTTTTTCACACTCTCTTTCCTCTTTCCTCTTTCCTCTTTTTTCTTCTTTTTCATACATTTCTCTCTCCTGTCTCGTCTTTTTTTTTTCACACTCTCTCTCCTCTCTCCTTTTTTTTTTCTCTTTTTCAGTTTTTGTTAACGAAAAAAACTCTCTCTTCTCTTCATCTCTCATCTGATTTTCTTTTACAGTTTTTTTTACGAAAAAGTGTAATTTCTCTAATTGGAAAAGAAAATAGTCTTCATCCAAACAAATGGACGATAATAGTAAAATAAAAATCAAACAATTTGTTAGGTTGTTGACTTTATTTCTATGTACAGGTTCTAAGTATTCTATTTGAAATAAACGGCAGGCTCAATTAAAACAACAGTGGGGTTAAATACTAAAATATTGTGTTTATTTTGAGATTCAAATTTTATTTTATCAAGCTTAAAAAAAATAGTTAGATTTCAATATTTTTTCATATACTTATATTCGGATCATGCAAAATTCTTTGAACACGTCTCTTTTCGGTTATTCCTCGCTTCTTTTTTTAAATTTTGATTTTTTTTTTAATTTTGTTTAATACTCCCTCTTCCTATTCTTTCTTTCTACGCACTCCTCTTTTCGGTTATTCTTCACTTCTTTTTTTTAAAAAAAAATTTGAATTTTTTATTTTATTTAATGTTCATATACATATATTCAGATTAATTCAGATTTTAATTCTTATACACATATTCAAATTTTAATTCTTTTTCATATACTTATATTCGGATCCTGCAAATTTTAAATACCGAATACTTCTAATTTGTTTTTAAATTCCCAAAAAAATGAATAATATTCATATTCGAATTTCAAAATTGTGAATGCTACTAATTTGTTGTTGAATAACTATTGCATACTAAAATAGTTGAATTTTAAAATTGTGAATACTGCTAATTTGAATATTTTATAATTTTGATTTTTTTAATTTTGTTTAATTCAGATTCAGATTTCAATTTTTTTTTTTAGTTTGTTGAATTTTTTTTATACACATATTCGAATGTCAATTCTTTTTCATATATGTATATTCGGATCCTGCAAAATTTAAATATTGAATACCTCTAATTTGTTTCTGAATACCGACAAAAAAAATGAATACAACGCACAAAATTGTGAATACTACGAATTTATTCTTGAATATTCAAATTCGATTTTCAAAATTATGAATATTCGTACTCAAATTTCAAAAAATTTATTTTTTTAATTTATTTGGGAAGTTTGCAATACCATAATTTTTTTTCAAAATGGTGAATACTACTCCCTCCGTCCCACTATAAGTTGTTCATGTTACCATTTTCGTCCGCCCCACTATATGTTGTTCATTGCTTTTTTACCTTTTTTTGGAAACTATTATTCACTTCTTCATTATAATTTCAATACTTTTTACACTATTTCCATTACTTTTTCACTTTTCTCCATCATATCACTTATACTTTTTCACTTTTTCCATCACATCACTTATATTTTTTCACTTTTACCTTGATTCGTGTGCCCAAAAGCAACGAGGCACTTATAGCGGGACGGAGGGAGTATTTTTTTTTTAATATTCGTATTCAAATTTCAAAAAATTCATTTTCTTTTATTTGTAATGGAAGTTTGCAGATACTAAAAAAATTCAAATTTCAAACATATTATCCATAAAAAAACATATTAACCTACTTTCAAAAATTCAAAACACATTATCCATAAAACACATTTCCCAATTGACTCTCATAATTGATTGGTGTGAAAATTACTTGAAATTCACGTAGATATTTTGCTTAATTTGATAGAATTTTGTGCATTTTTAACACTTAATTGAATTATTTGAATTTGAACGTGAAAATAATGATTTTGTCACAATTCTAATAAATTTGTGGATTAAATTGTTATTTGAGTCTAATTAAAACTTTTGAACCACTGTTCCGCTGATACCTGAAGTCACCTCTGATTCCATAATCCACCGCCGTAATCGCGCCGCCATGCGCAACTCATAAAATACCATTCCAGCAATTCGTCCAAATCGAAACCGCCGCTACATCGCCTATTTCTCTTCGTTCACTGCTCTCGCCAATACAACCGCCATCCCTTCGTCATCAATCAAAGAGCTCTACCACAACTCGAAGCCATTCGTCGGAGTTTTTCACCGCCGTTCACGATACACACCAATCCCGTATCCTCCGATTTCCGCTGGAAAATTGCAAAAAATTGCCGTCGAGATATCTGTCGCAGAGAAGAAATTTTGGAAACCAAATCCTTCACCCGCCTATAATGTAAAGGAAGGATTTCAATTTTTAAATTTGGGTATAAAATATAGATGTGTAAGGGACTGATTTGATATTTTCAGCTATAAACCTATGACCTAAGCTACTTTTTTGCATGGGAAAATGGTCAACAACATGGTAGTAAGTAGAAGGGGACCTGTTGCACTTTGATATGTTAAATTTTAAGTGTTGCACTATAAAATAAGACCCTTATAAGTGTTTCACTATGCAACCCACCCTAAATATTATTATTAACTAGAATGTTTTAATGAAAAAGTAGGAAAAAAATGCCTACTACACCACATTCCCTCATACTAGCTTACTCTCCCTCGTAATTTTCTTTGTAACTTTTTTATTTCCCTCGTATATTCTCTTATTTCTCTCCACACAATTTATTAAGAATGTTGAGATACAAACAATTGCTTAGTGATCGGTTCTTTCTTCTTTCTCCTTCTTCTCTAAATTAATTTATTCATTATAACTAATATCTTCCACTGCATTCTAGTTTTAAATATGAGCACCTCAAATCGAGTAATCGAGCATTTTTTAAGATTTGGAAAATCAATCCGGGGAATGTGACATCAATACTGCTAGTTACATATCAATTAATTTTTATCTTTACTATAGTTTTAGCATTAGCACATTAATAATTTACACCATTGACATACGTAAGGATTTGTCAAAGAAGAGGAAGAGGGAAGACCACTTGGGTGCCAGTTGAGAGGAAGAATGGTGATTTGGAAAATTAATCCGGGGAATGTGACATCAATACTGCTAGTTACATATCAATTAATTTTTATCTTTACTATAGTTTTAGCATTGGCACATTAATAATTTACACCATTGACATACGCAGGGATTTGTAAAAGAAGAGGAAGAAGGAAGACCACTTGGGTGCCAGTTGAGAGGAAGAATGGTGGAGTTGGAGGTGGAAAGTTGGAGGTGGAAAGCTAGATATAATTGTTCATCATCATTGAATTGAATTATGGGTGATGAAAATGTGAAATTCTTCAAAACTGATCCAAGAGATATCAAGAGAATGTGGTGGCTAGGATTGAAGGTACAACAGACAATTGTTCCTAAAAACTATTTTCTTTAATCTGTTAATTAATTATTGTGTTTTTTCATTACTTATAATAAAATTTAATCTATATTGTAGCAAAAATTCAATCTCGAAGAGGATCAACGCAGTAACTGCCAATATCAAAGTTACAGTAGCAAGTTACATACTCATTATCTTAGAAACAAAGTATGTCAGTAATATGTTATTATTGGTGAGATTTATCTTTGGTTTTTTTTTTCCAATAAATACTCATTAGAATTTTTTTCCTTTTCGTGTTACAGGTTTGAAAGAGGACTTTTGAGTAGCTTTGTACTATGACAATTCATATAATTTGATGCTTATTTAATTATATTATGTAATTTCTTTTAGACTTTTGCCTTAAATTATCTGCTTTACAGGCCTACAGCAATTTATACATTTATTTCAAGTATTAATGTATTCAGAATCTACATATGTATGTTTTAATCATAAGCTTTATATTTTATTTTAATTGTTCTATACATATTGAAAATATTGGGAAAATATTGTTATTTGTTTAGAACTATGCAGATTATTTTAATTATATTAATATTGTTGATAGGCAAACTAAAGTGAGCTACTATGGAGGAATTAACAAAATTAATGGCACAAGGCCAAGGAGCTCGCCTAGAGCTCGCCCAGTTGACCAAGTACCACAACATCATACTCTGACCAGTCAACGCTATGAGAATAGGGAGTGTTAGGGTTATACTAAAAAGTATGCTTTTACTTTATATAACTACCTTTGCTGGAAATCTTTGAAGACGAACTACCCTGTATTTGGACAAAAATGTCAAAGGATAACACATACACCTCATCCACCACTGGAAGATGGAAGGGACGAGCTCCCCAAAAGAACTAAGCTGACGGAGAATCTTCATGTCAGCGAGCTCCCCAGCGAGCTGATGGTCAGAGACATACCTCAACGACACAAGATGGGCTGAACCCAGCACTCCAGGCCCTACTCCAAAACCCTGACGAACTGGAGCGGACTATAGCCCTACTCCAAGGGGTGCAAAGGCAGCAGCAGCTAGGCGAGCTCCTACCAACACGGCTAGGGATCAGGAGACCCAACGCACACACTCCACCCAGCCCAGGGAGAGGGTTGGTGAGCTTCATGGCGAGCAAGAGACGAGCTCTACCAGAGATCATCGTCACCAGGCTACCACAAAGGCCAAAATGACATATCGGCTTGGCTCACAAGGTGGGCTAGTTGGGACCCAAGCCAAGGGCTCCATGACTCATCGGTCTCAGGATATCCTCCAGGGCAGATTGGGGCCCAGGTACGAAGAGACGGCACAGGAGTTAGTGCCAGCATCACTACACCCGGTGCGAAGGGAGTATTCGGACCTACACCCTCGTAGGTCCACGCACGATAGGTGGGGGGAGGCTAGCCTCTGATAGACTCGGCCCAAATGGAGCACGGAAGTTCCAACACATAATAGATGGGCTACCCCAGAGCGAGGGACCGCAGGGCCGTACGTCCATGAGGCATACGGTCCTTGAACAGCCTCCACAGAAGGTGGCCCACGATGATGAGTTGGCCACATTGAAAAAGGTCGTGGAGCAGCTCCAGATGCAAGTGGCCGCTAAGAATGGTGGAGCAGATGCGACTGCACTCCCGGTGTCACCTTTAGCACAATTTATTCAAAAGGTACTGGTATAAAAAAATCCAATTTTTGGTGATGACCGCATACGAAGAAGAATCCGATCCAAAAGTGCATATGTCCAAGTACGCAGACTTCATGATCTCTATGGGAGAGTCGGACGCCACCCAATGTAAGAATTTCCCACTGACCCTCGAGGATCGGGCCCATATATGGTTTTCATCACTAGCCTCAGGGTCAATCTAATCTTTTGGCCAGATGACGTAGGAATTCTTGTCGAATTTTTCCTACTATGGGTCATACCTCACCCAGAAGCACAGGCTCACAAACATACATCAAGGGAATGAGGAATCGAACCAGCAATATCTGGAGAGGTTCGACAAGATCCTGCTGAAGGGCGAGCCTGTCAGCGAGGACACGAAGATTGTGGCCATCATGGCCGTACTGAAAAAGGGCACCGAGCTGTGGAAGGAGATGCACCTGTCTTGTACGAACACTTATGCTAAGTTCAGACATAAGGCAGGGGTGTATGTTGCTATGCAGGAGGCACTACTGAAGGAGGTAGGTAGTGCCAAGGATAAGAAGCCGAAGGGAAAAAAGGCTGGGGGCACCTACTAGGCCACAAGAAATTTGAAGTCATTTAATTGGGATGATATAAGGAGAAGTTGAACCAAGTATTGACAGTCTCCGTCGATCACGTGTTTACTACGGTGAAAGATAAAGCCATGCAAAACGAGCCAAGAAAGATCCGGCAAGACCGCAGTAAGCTCAACCCCAATAAATATTGTGCATATCACCAGAGCATCAGACACTTCACTAGTGAGTGCCGAGACTTATTGAAGCAGCTCTGGAAGTTCTACGAGGATGGGAAGCTGACCGAATTTGTAAAGAATGCCCTGGCAAAAAGACCGAGGCAGGAGAGGATGGAGGAGACGGATGATGATGAGGAAGAGGAGGACGAAGACCATCGTGCCCCTCAACAAAACAGGCGTAGGCCACCTCCACCTCCACCGGCACAACAAGAGCCAAACCGAGAAATCCTCATTCTCGAGGAACAGTCAGGAACTGCCGGTGGAATTGCAGATGGAAGACAGTCCATCTCAAAAAGACAGAGAAAAGTAGAAGTACGGGTTGTCAACCAAGTTCAAGAAGGCGGCTCCAGCTCCAAAACCACTGCTAAACCAACTGCAGAACTGACATTTTCACAGGCGGACTTGGAGGGAATCCTCACTCCCCACAATGACTCGTTGGTGATCAGAGCCAACATAATGAATAGAAAGGTCCACCGACTGCTCGTGGACATCGGCACCTACACCAACATCCTATTCAAGAACACCCTAGGTCTGCTAGGTGACTATAAGTCATACATCGAACCATGTAATCATAGGATAGTGGGGTTTGGGGAAGCTGTAACCATCCCCATAGGAGAGAATAGGTTGAGTGTCGAGCTTGTATCGGTCGAGGACCCAGAAAGGAGACTGACTAGACTAGTAGACTTCCTAGTAGAAGATCAACAATCATCCTACAATGGGTTCCTCGGCCGCCCATTATATATGAATTTAAAACGACATGTTGAACCTACTACTACTATTTAAAATTCTCAACTCCTAAAGGTGTCGGAACTGTCAAGGGCGACCAGAAGAAAGCTAGAGAGTGTTTACTTCAAATTAAAAAACCTGTTATGCAGGTTCTTGTATTCGAAGATGAAGTACAGTACTAGGCGAATGAGCTAAACATCCTAGACATTATCCCAGCAGAAACTGAGTTGATGGAGGTCGATAACCAGCCGGAAGGAATGGAGGTCGCCCAGGTGAATCTTGACGGGCCACAATAAATGGTGCCGATGGAAGTTGACGAAGCCCCGCAAGAGGACGAACCTACCGGTTCAACAGCCCAGGAATCGGGAGAAGCTTGTGAACCCACCAACATTGATGAAGGAGGTGAAGACCTCGAACCCCGAGTGAGTTACGAGCCCATGGCAAAGGAAGACGAGCTGAACTGGGATGAAATCACCACGAACTCGAGATGGAAGAACAAGAAGAGTGGAGCTACCCCCGTGGAGGAGCTAAGAGCAATCCAGGTGGATCCTAACAGAGCAGACTTAGAACTTTTTATAGGTTCTGAGCTGCCGGAACCATACCGAAGCAGATGGAGGAATTCCCAATCCAACCTGGATGTGTTTGCTTGGTCACATGAAAACATGATGGGGATCCCGTTGGAGTATGCATGCCATAGACTGAACATCGACCCAACGAAGAAGCCCGTCTGATAAAAGCGAAGAAAGTACGGACCGGATAAGTACGAAGCCTTAACCATGGAGGTGAAGAAGCTGCTCGATAACAAGCTCATTAAGGAAGCACGTTGTCCGCAGTGGGTGGCCAATCCAGTACTGGTGAAGAAGCCAAACGGGACGTGGAGACTATGCATTGACTTCACAGATCTCAATCCAGCTTGCCCGAAGGACAATTTCCCACTGCCCCACATTGACCAGCTGGTGGATAATACTGCGGGGCACGAAATAATAACTTTTATGGATGCTTTTGCAGGTTATCACCAGATAGTGATGCACCCAGAAGAACAGGAGCACACGGTGTTCTACACAAACAAGAACCTGTTCTGCTGGAGTAGGATATCATTTGGACTAATCAATGCTAGAGCTACCTGCCAAAGGTTGGTCAACAAAATGTTTGACCAACACATCGGACATACAATGGATGTGTACGTGGACGACATTGTAGTCAAGAGCTTGAGAAATGAGGATCACCTGGATCACCTCAAGCAAGCATTCGACATAATGCGCCACTACAACATGAAGTTGAATCTCAAGAAGAGTAGCTTCGGGGTACATTTGGGGAAGTTCTTGGGCCACCTAGTGAGTCAAAGAGGAATTGAAGTCAATCCATCCCAAGTGAAATACACTATGGAAATGAAGTCACCCGACTCGGTGAAGAAGGTTCAAAGGCTGACCGAGTGCTTAGCGGCTTTGAACAGATTTATCTCCAGATCTGGTGATAAGAACGCTCGTTCTTCGAATCAATCAAAGTTAAAAACAAGGATGACTTCCAGTGGACGAGCGAATGTCAAAGGGACTTTGAAAGCATCAATGAGTACCTTAGCAATACGCAGATCCTGTCATAGCCGGAACCTGGAGAGAAGTTATACAAGTACCTGGCGGCATCAGAGGTGGCCATCAGCTCAGTGCTAGTACGAGCAGAAGGTAAAATATATTTACCAGTGTACTACGTAAGCCAAGCCTTACACGAGGCGGAGCTACGCTACTCACCCACGGAGAAGTTGCCTTACGTACTGGTAATGAGTGTTAGAAAGTTGCGGCCCTACTTTTTTTACCACCAGGTGGAGATACTGACAACGTTCCCACTCAGGCAAATACTACATCGGTCGGACACTGCAGGACGCTTGTTGAAATAGTTACTAGAAGTCAGCCAGTACGGGATAACCTACGCACCCCGAACAATGATCAAGGGAAGAGTACTCACCGATTTCATCGTTGAGCTAACTTTCTCACAAGATCCGACGAGGGGGTATAGCACCGTGGTACCTCTACATAGACGAATCATCAACTAGCATAGCAACGGGAGCCGGTGTGGTACTAATAAGCCCAGACAGGCAAGTCTTCACTTCGGCGATCAGATTCGACTTCAGAGATACAAATAATGAAGCGGAGTATGAAGCATTAATAACTGGACTTAGGTTATTATTAGTTGTGGGGGCAACCAAACTCCAGATTTTTGGAGATTCCCAACTAATAATATCCCAAGTCCAGGGGGAATATGAAGCAAAGGACCAACAGATGGCGTTATACCAGAAGATAGTAGCGCACCTGACCTCACTATTCCAACAAGTATATATTGAGCAGATCCCAAGATTGAAAAATACTCAAGCAGATGCACTAACCCAACTAGCTACAAGTAGCAGAGAGGTGGAGCTGGCAGAGCTGGCTAAGGTTGTCGTCACAAAATAAAAAAACCCCTCGACGTCTGATTATAAAATAAATCAAACTTCGAGTGGGGGGCAGGAAGAAGACGATGATTGGCGAACTCCAATAAAAAATTACTTGAAGGATGGATCACTCCCGGAGGATGTATGGACAGCTAGTCGGCTAGTGAAGCAGGCAGCCAGATATACGCTAGTGGATGGTCAACTATACAAGCGTGGATTCTCTCTACCCCTACTCAAATTTTTATCGGAAAAACAAGGGTTAGAGGTGTTAGAGGAAATCCACCAAGGAATCTGTGGGAGTCATGCTGGGGGGAAAGCTTTAGCGTACAAGACGATCAGACAAGGGTACTACTAGCCCACTCTGAGCAAAAATGTCATTAGCTTCGCTCGAAGATGCCAAAAGTACCAGCTATTTGTGCCAAACATTCACACCCCTGCGAGCCAACTTAAATCAGTCTTTAGCTCATGACCTTTTGCAAAATGGGGTATCGACTTGTTCAGCCCATTCCCACCTGGTAGAGGCGATGTAAAGTTTGTCGTAGTAGTGGTGGACTATTACACGAAATGGGCTAAAGCTGAGGCACTAACAACTGTGACGCAGGAAAGAATGATCAGCTTCATTTAGTAGAACCTAATTTGTAGATTCGGACTCCCACAGTCGATCCTAACGGACAATGGTAGGCAGTTCGATGGCCAGAAGCTTAGGGAATTCTGCAGTTCGTGGAACATTAAGAAGCATTATTCGACACCCTACCATCCACAGTCTAATGAACAAGTTGAAGCAGTAAACAAAATCCTGAAGCATGTCTTGAAGATTCGTCTCGAGGACAAGAAAGGTAGTTGGGCAGACAAACTCCCAGAAGTGTTGTGGTCCTACCAAACATCATATAGGGCTAGTACCGGTGAAACCCCGTTTGGCTTAGCCTTCGGAACAGAAGCAGTCGTCCCGGTGGAGGTCCAAAGCCAGACTTGGAAGATAATAGGATATGATGAAAGGAGTAATGACGAAGCTTTGGCAATAGAGAAAGACCTACTTGAAAAAACCCGAGTTTCGTCAGAATTGAAGAATGCTACCTACAAGAAAAGAGCGGAAAAATACTACAACTCCCAAGTACGACACATAAATTTTAAGGTTGGGGAGTTAGTTTTGAGAAGACGATTAGCAACGGCACCCAGTGTGTTTGGGCCGAACTGGGAAGGACCGTTTCGGGTCACCGCAAGCTGGACAAACGAGACATATGAGCTCGAGGATATCGAAGGGAAAGCCTCGTCATATACTTGGAGCGCAACACTTCCGAAGAAGTACTACCAGTAGTGCAAGACGAGGAACAGTTGTTTGTAAATAGACTAACCAAAGGTTCGCATCAGAAATGTTGATGTCGACCTCTGTAAAAATTATTGTTCAATGAAGATGTATTTTTTCCAAGAAATTATCTGTTCAAGCTTTAAATACGCAAAGGACACAAATCCCGAAACATTATTATCAAGGCTCGAGGCAAAGGCCGTTAAAGTGCCCAGGTTCACTAAAGTGTCCTACTAAAGGATCACTAAGAACCCACCACCCAACGTTTGAAAAATTCTCAAAATGATGATTTAAAACGTCAAAGGCAAGTTTTATAAAGCCCAATTGCCCAAGAGAATAATAAAGTACGATTCGCGGTCCTAAGCAGCGTAAGATGAACAATTTGCGACCCTAAGAAGTGTAAGACGAACAATTGTGTACCAAAATTGAAATACGAGCTATTAAAAGATAATAATGTGCGAAAAATAAATAAAAGCCAAAATAGAACAAAAAATACTAACATTTCATTCAAAAATACTTAGAAAATCTCTAAGTATTGAGAGTGGTGTTGGTTACAAAAGCCAACCAACTAGCTATCTTTCAAAAGTACAAAAGGCCCCCTACTGGGCAAACTAATGAGCTCAGCGAGCTACTACAAGTTAAGAAAAACAAAAGACTAGAGATTCTAAGTCTCAGGAGCAGCGTCGCCAGCGGGAGCAGTGGGGGCATCAGAGGTAGGAGCGACCTCAGGAGCAACTTCTGTGAGGACCTCGGCGGCGACCTCCTAACCAACTGGGGGCGAGTGAGTTGGCATATCAGTAATATTCTCCAACCCACTGGTATCCAGCGTACTGGTGTCGACCATGATGCCGCCTACCAGGTCGCCCACCTGTTGGTCCGTGAGCGGGGTCCTCTGTTTCTCGCCACCGGCTGGGAGCTCGCTTGAGCAGAAAACCTTGAGATGCTCAGGAACAAAATCCAGCTCAATTCCCATCCTAACAAGGTCGCCAATATCAATTTCGGTGCCAGGAGGGATAACGGCTGCCTCGACGCACTCCTTAAATTCCTTCACCAGCATCTCCCATGTGTCCGCCTTCTGTGCCCTGGCCCAATGAAAAGCACGAAGAACCTCGGTGTAACACAGGAGAAAATCGATGTCCGATGGGCGGTCTTCGCAGCAGCTAAGGCTTCCGGTGAGATGGACACATCCAGAAGACTCTGCAGTTCTGCGATCCGATTGGCAGCTATGCCTAATTCCTCTCTCATCTGAGAGCACTCCGCCTAAGTCCCCTTGCCCGCTTTTTGCTCCAGTTCAAGCTCCTTGGTCTTGAGGGCGAGCTCATCGACCTTAGCGGCGAGCTCATCGACCTTAGCGGCGAGCTGCTCGTCCTTACCTTTAAAGCTGCCTCGGCATTCTTCTAGAGATGGGCGAAGTCCTGCTGAAGCCTTTCGAGCTTATTGAGGGCATCCTGCTCGGCCGCCAGTGATGCAGTAGCCTTCTACTCCACTATTGCTGCAGCCTTCTTAGCCTTGGATAAATCCTCAGTCATCCTCAAGGCGAGGGGTTAAATTCTAAGCGGGCTCGCTCACTCTCCGACACCTGATCGATCGACCGCTGACCCGCAAGTAAGACACCACTGGCATAGTGCATCCCTAGCCGAATGTTGTCAACGGGCATTTGTCTTTCAATGACAGCCAATTGAGTGTTGGTCCAATGCCTTGGAACCTCCCTGATTGTCCGATGGGCAAGCCCGTCTGGAAGGTTACTGATTAGGGTCATATTGCATCATTTTGCATCCATTTCTATATGGTTTTGATGAGTTTATGTTCATATTTGACCCTATTATGCTATAAATTGTGCTATTGACCCTGTGTTGGCAAGAAAGTATGTTTTGTAGTGAAAAATGAGCAAAAACGAGGAGTTCGTGATTATAGCGAAGGAGACGAGGTGATCCGAGCATGTGGAGAAGTTCAAATGACTCAAGGGAAGACCCTAAGAGGCTCGGATGAGAAATCGGATAAAAAATGAAGGAGTCAGAAATCGGACGACACAAGGTGGTTTCAGTCGCGCGCCAAAGTGAAGGAAGTCGTGCACCAGGTCTCGGACTCGATAGCTAAAGGGGCGCACGCCATTGCGCGCGACTGAGCTGGTCGAGCGGCGGCTAAGTCTTGGTCGTGCGCTAGTTCAAAATTCCGTTAGATTAAGGGTGTTTTCATCTTTTGCGCGTTTTAATGAAGAGCATATTGGTACAAGCATGAGAGCACTATAAATACATCAAACATCAGATTTTGAAGGGACTTTTCTTCATTCCACATTTCATTAAGGAAGTTTTAAAGAGAGATTAGGTAGTTATTAGTAGGTTTTCTTAATACTTTGCACTTCTCTCTACAATTGTGTTAAATCTAGCCATTAGATTCTTCAACCGTTCATATCATTAGATTCGTCTATTTAAGAGCTACATTCCTACGGTTTGATTTTGTATTTCACTTTCCGAATCAAGAGTTGGATTTTCAAGGTAGCAGATTAGACTTTCAATTCCATTGTTATAGGTAAGATTCTTGTAATTTCTCTTCAATTTAGTCTTAATCATATTCTTAGATAGCTTAATTGTTGATTTGATCACTCAATTAGCCATGGGCTAATGGCTAATTCCCATTTGCATTGGTGTATGAAGATTATGTAGTACTTCGGTGATTCTATCAATCCTATGCATGTATTGTGAAATTGATTGGTTAATTCTCTTAATAGATGATTTGTATGAATGTTTGGTATGCCAATTGGATGTTTAGAGCCTAAGTGGATTAGCAAGACATGAGAATCGAGCTTGTTCATAGAAGTTCATGATTGAACGTTGTGCATCCCAAGTGTTTGATGAAATACTCTTAAGTCAATGAGAATTGTTTATGAGTTAACTCACCTCAATTAGATTATTAAGTGTCATTAGAGAGATCTAGGCATATTAATGAAACTCTAGGCTTAATTGATCAATCAATGGAACTTGCATGTTGGGATAGATAGGCACCAAATGAATCATAAGTGGATTACGCTAATGCATGCTTCTCACTCTTGCTCATCTTTGATAAAAAAGTGATAGGTAGATTCTTTTTGTATCTTGCGAAAATAGTATATAGAAAACCAAGACTTTTACTTGCTTTCTTAGATACTATTCGTGACAACATCCTACTATTCATCGCCATGTTTCCCTGAGATCGATATATTTTAACTTGGTCATCTTGCCACATACACTATGACCACGTACACTTGAGTGAGACACGAAATTGGCAAACATTTACGCAGGGAAGTTAAAGACTTCGAGCGGGCGAAAGTGTGGAGAACCTCGCTCCTATTGGGGTGAGCATTGGAAGCATACCTGCAAGAGTCAAAACTGGAAACACTTAGGCAAAAGTATCCAAAGGTGCTTGTAGAATAAAAAGCATACTCAGGAAGAACTCCTTACCCAACTCGAGCTGGGTCCCAACCCAGGAGGGTGTCATCCACCTTTTGAACAGCAAACGGAGCAACCGGGGGAGTGGTCTGTGTGGTAGACGGAGGTGCAGCGGAATGAACGGAGCCAGCTTGACCCGAGCCCGAACCACCTCGCCCACCTCGCTCAGACTCTTGATCCTGTGAGACGACACTCACTCCCTTGTGAGTCTGGGTATCCTCTTCACCCACGTGTGACCCATCACCACAACGGAGATTTCTTTTCGCTGGAGGAGATGGAGGTGGAAGAGCTCGCTCACCACCCTTTTTGGTCTTGGCGACCTGAGTTTTTGCAGGAACCTTGACTGGCAACTTCTGTTGAGTGCCAAAACCCCCGGCCTTCTCCTTCGTAGGGGCGAGCTTGGCCTTCTTTTGGGCTGCCAGAGCAGCAGCGGAAGGCTGCCTCTTTTTGTTGGGACGATTGGGAGTCATCCTTAGTTTCTGAACGAGGGTGTGGAAAGCTTCGGGAACTTTGATTGGAGGGATCGCAACCGTCAAGTCCTAATCTGCACAAATTTCAAAGAGATGAACAAAATTAAGCAACAATTATACAATATAAGCCTAGCGAGCTATGCGAACTAGGAGAACTATGATAAGATGGATACCAGGAAGATCTGGAGCTCGTACGGTAAGGTGATGAGGCGAGGTAAGGATAAGAGCAGCTCACCGGTAGTGAAACTTGCTCAAGTGCTCGATGTCTCGATCCTTGCTGTTCCTCAGGCAGCACACTGTACGCACGTACTCGAAGGCTTCAGAGACCTCAGAGTTAGCGTGACCGTACTTTTGATGCTTCGGACCTGTAAAAAGAAAAATTAGATTAGTAAATCTAATTGGACCCACGCACACTGAAATGATCCATCTATTGCTAGCCTCCCCGTATTCTTCAGGGGAAAAGATACGCCCTCCTTGTCCAGTATAATTCGTAGAGGCTCGCCAATCTCCTCCAATGAAGAAGAATTGTTCCTTCCAGTCATAAATTTTATTCGGGAGACTCTCCAAGAACTTCTCGTCAGGCCGGGCCTTCAAATAATAATACCCCTTCCCCTCGGTCGACTGTTTCATCACACTGAAGACACGGTTGATCTCGGCCGTGGTCAGACGATTTTTGTACCCCTCCAATCCAAAGATAGTTAGCATGGCTAACATACTACTCCAAGAATTGGGAGTGAGCTGCGTAATGGCCAGATATGTATCCATGAGGAACCCGCCAATTATCAGATGCAGGGGCAGTGTGAGTCCGGCATCTAGAGTGTGAACGTTTATCGCAGTGAGGCCGGCCGGAGGCATGTCAGCTCTCTCCGATGGATCAGGAGCGTATAGGTGAATGTTCAAGGGGATCCGGAACCGTTTACGAAAAGTGGGCAGCATAACTTCTGAGATAACACTCTGGTGAGTGTTTGCTTTGAAATCATATTTGCCAGATGCCTCCCTAATAGTTCGCCGAGGTGTGGGGAAGCTCGCCTGGTACCTCTCTACATACTCCTCCCAGTTTAGCTCATGTTCAACGTCGGTGGGAATGTTATGCTCAGGGATTTGGGGAGTTGGAAAGTTGATTGAGTGGAGGTACTCTAGTGTAACCTTCTGCTCCTCAGACTCTTCCTCGAGTTCGCGGACCAGCTCGCCAGAAGGGTTATCGGATTCGGCTACCTCAGCGACCTCCTCATCACCCTCCCTACCGAGCTCATCCCAGAGCTCGCGTATCTCCTCACGAGAATCATCCCCAGAGTTGATGGCCCTTTCTTCAGGGTCGCATCGGACCTCGCCAGATAGTAACATTGCTTCACACGCACATATTCTGAGGAAGCCCAGAATCTAGTAACATTACATTCATCATTTCTTTCAATGTTCTATTTTTTCGTTCCGCGACACCATTTTGTTGAGGTGAATAAGGCGCGGTAGTTTCATGCTTAATTCTGTGTTGTTCACAAAATTCGGAAATGGAAACTCATACTCACCTCCTCTATCACTTCTCAACATTTTAATTTTTTGATTGAGTTGATTTTCAACCTCAGTTTTATAAAGCACGAACTTATCAAAAGCTTCGTCTTTACTTTTTAAAAGATACACAAAACAAATTTTGTGCTATCATCTACAAAAGTGATGAAATATTTATTCCCACCACGTGTTTGTGCACTTTTTAAATCGCACATATCCATGTGAATTAAATCAAGCGGTTCACTATTTCTTTCAATAGTTCGGAAAGATGACCGTGTCATTTTTGCTTCTACACAAACCTCACAGTTATGATTTGTATAAATTTGGAGTGTTGGTATACTATTCATATTCATTAATTTCCTTAATAGATTAAAATTGACATGTCCTAAACGATCATACCACGTAATAGACGACTCAATCAAGTAAGAAGAAGATGAAGTATTTTTATTCATATTTTTCTTGATCGTCGTTACATTGAGCTTAAAAAGCCCATCACATTCATAGCCTTTCTCGACATACACTCCGTTCTTGGATAAAATAATTTTATCTGCCCCTATTATATTTTTGAATCCATGTTTGTTCAATAAAGATCCGGACACTAAATTCTTACGAATTTCTGATCCATACAAACCATCGTTCAAAGTTAACTCCTTATCGGAGGTAAATTTCAGCACTACTTTCCCTTTGCCTTTGACATCGGAAGTGGCTGAATTTCCCATGTAGAGTTTTTCTTCATGAACATTTTCATCATGGAAATTAAACAATTCCTTGGAAGAACAAATATGACGGGTTGCACCCTTATCGAGCCACAACTCACATGGGTTTGAATCCACCATGTTCACCTCGGACACCATAGCCAAGAAGTTTTTCTCATCTTGATTCACCATATTGGCTTGGTCTTTCTTCGGCTTTCTACATTGATCCACCTTATGACCAGGTTTCCCACAATTATAGCAAGTCCCAGAATTTCTTGTTGAATTCCTCATTCGGTCCCAAATTTTTGGTCGAAGGATTCACTTTATTCTTCCCATTATTTTTGGGGTTGGTCCTCGAGCCTTGGCCTTGTTCTACAACATTGGCTTTTGGCTCGGAGGCACCATTTCATCTACTAGACTTTTTTTGTCCTCTTCAATGCGAAGACGAACAACAAATTCCTCCACGGTCATTTCTTTCCTTTTGTGGGTAAGGTAATTTTTTAAATCCTTCCAACTCAGTGGCAATTTATCAATTATCGCAGCCACTTGAAAAGACTAGCTTATCACCATTCCTTCCGCATGGATATCGGAGATAATAACCTGTAACTCCTGCACTTGACTAACAACAGGATTAGTATCTACCATTTTAAACTCAAGGAATTTCTTTGCTCCGGCGTCCTCGGTTTTGTATTTCTTCTCTAAGGTTTCCCATAGTTCTTTTACAGTTTTTATCCCTAGGTACACGTTGTACAAGGCAACAGAGATGCTATTCAAGATGTAAATTTTGCATAGGAAGTTAGAATGATTCCATGCATCTTGAGCAGCCATCGTAAGGACATCGGGATTTGCGGGTAGTGTGGGTGGATCCTCCTTAAAAAATCTCGCCAAACTAAGTGTTGTTAAATAAAACATCTTCTGCTGCAGCCTTTTGAAATTCAGCCCACTGAATTTCTCCGGTTTGTCTTGGTGATGAACCTGTATATTGACCGGAGCAGCAGCAGGGATAGTAGCTGTTGAAACCATCGAGCCAACAGGAATGGAGGAAGATGAAGGAGCTGTAGGAGCCACAGGAGACGTATCGTTCATCACAGTTGAATTCGTATCAAGCATCTTGAAGGATTATTTATTTTAAGACTGTAGGAATATAGCACCTGGTGGCTGAAATATAATAAATAATAAAAATAGAAAATTGAGGCTCGTGAAGAACATGATTTCCTTAAAACAAATAATGCCCCACACTCAAAAGGTGCTTAGTGAATCAATGGGACACTTGTTTCTCATGATACAACGATTATAGCAGCAATGTAGCACAATATCTTGCCAAAACGAACTGAGAAATTGTTTGAATTATTACCGAAGTAAGAACGAAAATAGCAGAACAATAGGGCAAAGGAATGTGGCAAATACTGTATAAGTATCTGTATATTTTTCCACTCAAGCTTTCGTATTTCTTGTTGGTCGTGTTTCTTGCAACACACCAGAATACAATTTATAGTATTCAAAAAATGATTGTTGGAGCGTGGCCATAAAGAGCCATAAAAGTCTTGACCGTAACTGGAAAAATGTCTGAATTAATTGCATTATCTCAGGATTTTTAAGTTTCAAAACGCGTTATAACTGTAGAAATTTAATTATGTCAGCTGGCCTGAAGTTGCCTCTCAGGATCCTTAGTCTAAATTCTTAGGAGGTGTTTGGTTTCCTAGATAGGATATATTGAGTATGATAGAATTTCAATGGATTGTATTGATTAGGAACTTAATCCACACTAATCTATGAAACAAAATACCCCCTTAGCCTCTCAGAATCCTTAGCTTGAATCCTTAGCCTCTCAGAATCCACTCAAGAAAGCCTCTCAGGACTATTCTCAGAATAATCCTTAGGACTATTCTCAGGATTATTTTACAGGATAGTTTCTCAGGACTATTCTCAGGACTACTCTCAGGATCCACTCAGGGCTATTCTTAGAATAGCCTCTCAAGACTATTTTCAGGATCCACTAAGGATTATTCTCAGGATAATCCACCTTTGTTACAACAAACTTAAAATCTCGGGGGGGCGCTTGGTATGAAAATTCTTCAATGGTAATGAGAATGAGGATATACGCATAGTAATTATTGTATGTAATGAGAACAAATGAGGTACATAGCATTGTTTTTTCTCCTAAATAAGGTAATCATCACCCCCATTTGACATAGTAATTATAATCATCCTCCTCAATCAATCCTCCATACCACAACAAACAACATTCTTTTTTATCAATATTTTTCAAAATTGGAGCACAACATTAATAATTTACCACCATGAACACAAACTCTCATTCAACATATGTAAGGGTAAAGGAGGAAAATGAAATTTCATTCTCATTACCATTGAAGAATTTGAAACAAGCGCCCCCCAATTTCTCATTCACCCAATATCGGAATGGGACGAATAATATACCGAATCGAAACTATCTTCGAGGAGCACATATTCCAACAATAATATCATGTTCGTAAAAAAATTTCTTCGTTCGTTTAATTTTTGTCCGTTATCTTTAAGATTTAACAAATATAAAATTTTGATGGTTTTATCCTCCAATAAAAGAGAAAGAAAAGATACATATGAGAAAACAATTTTAGAAAACGAATTTTTATGAATAAATTAGACAAAACACTTGCAAAAAGAGTAAAAACAAGAGTATAATAACCGATTAGGGGAAGATCAACATTTCAAAAACTATATGGGCAAACTCGATAGTTAGACTAGTTATTCATTTGAAGTGCTAAATTATTGTTGTCCATTTATTGGATCTTAGCATAATCATATATATGTGAGAGTATATTCCACTCGAGGCTAACCTACCATTTGGGGCCTACTTCACAGATGCTTTCTTCATCTTTCTGCATAATTTTAAACGTTCTTTTGACTGGGGTCGGCTTTGATCTTCTCATTTAATTTGATTTTATCCATATTAATATCTATTCATTAGACTACAAAATTTCCTCACAAAATATGTCTTTTTATCTGTGAATTAATTAATATTGACTTTTAAGATCAAACGTAATATTTAGAATTTAATTTTCAAAACAAGGCAGGTGATAGAGATTGTTAATTTGATAGATCATCAACCTCTACTCTTGTGTGCACCATATGTGTCGTACAATTTATGTATATATTAATTATTACTTAAAAGTAACACATATTATTACTGAAAATTACAATTTAAAATATTAACTTTTTAATAATAACAGATTAACTTTTCAAAAATAACAAATATAATTTTTTTAAAATATACTTGAATTATACAGTAACCTTGGTGCACAAGACATCCACCCTAGATCAATCAAATACTGTGAACAAATACACACACAAGATCATTTAACTTCCAATACGATACAAAATATTAAGACAATGTTCCATTTTCACCGGAATAATAAGTATTTTATGAGTATTGTGTTGGGAAGAGTAATAATAGGTTTAAAAGGTATTTTTAGGTGTGAATTGACTTTGGGATGTGAAATTCGGGTGTTAAATCTCAAACTCGTATAGAGCGTAATCACAAAGTTTTATGTCCATCCGAGTTAGTCTCAAAACAAACGTACCCTTAGGAATTCTTCAACAAAATTTAAAACTTTAGACGAAGTCAAATTCATCTCTCAATCAATCATTATCTTGTTTAATTATCAAATTTTGAAATTAAATCAGCAAGTAATATACGAATATTATCATGATTTTCTAAATTTATAGGATTGGATTGGCCAAAAATATATTAAATATTGGGGGATAAATCTCTAATGTCGAGAAGCCTACACAAATCATAAACCAAAACCCTTGTTTTATATATATATATATATATATATATATATATTGAGCATTTTACTAAGCTACAAGATAGTAAATATTTTGAATGAATCAAAGTATGCATGCATCAAGTCTGCAGGCGTTTTGCATTACCAAGGGGAACTTGGTAAATATTCAGACATTCTTCTCATTCCCCTCGATTGCATCGAACTAAATTTAAGAAATTAAATTAATATAATAATAATAAAGATATATATGGGGTGGTGATCGATCCAAAATTACAGATATAAAATATCAAGAAATTGGGCCAAGACAGGAGCATGTTGTGGTCCAGAAAATAATCACGTGTGTGACAGTCTTGGAACACCACTGTGGGCTCACTTTTAATCTCCATCATAACTTATGTAATATTCCGTTAACAAAAAAACATGCAAATCCAGCAAATAACACCCCACCCCCAATATTAAGGGTTTTTTTTTTGTTTGGAAATGAGATATCACTAAAATTAAAAAGTATTACTCCACCCATTTCGTATTAGTCTTCACTTCTAGTGTGACACACTTTTGAAGAAAAAGATACTGAAAATTAATTTTTTAGAATTTTATTGAATTTAAAATATTACAGTGAGAATGCTATAGTTAAGTGTTATTTCTATCTTATGGGTGTGAATTGTATTATGAATGAACAAAATATGAAAGAGTGAAATCTATAGAATAATAATATTGATTGCATGAACACTTGTGGTATATTAGTAACTCTGATATTATATTTAATATTTCTTTTGTCTACTAAATTATTACTTTATTTATTCACAATTTTTTTTTCTTTTCTTATTTAAAATAACTCACACTCACAAAAAAAATTTAGACTTCACAATACATCTATTTTTTTCTTACTTAATCTATCATTTTAATATAATACTAATTTTTAATAAACTTTGTGTCATTTTATAAAGGGAAAATAGTTTGGTGGATGGGGGAGTATTATATTTTGATATATATATACTTTCATTTTCAATTGAGTTAATCACTAATATTTATCGATAAAAAAAAAATTAATTAATCGAAATATCAATATTATGACATATATTCTCAACTTATCAACTTTATGAGTGTCGCATTGTTAAGTGGAGTCCCAAACATTCAATAATTGTTGACAAACACTTATATACAAATTTCTACGGATCTAAGATCCGTAGAAATATCTATTTTTGAAAATCCGCAGGTCTAAATCGGGTCGGGTCGAATTTGAGTATTTTTTTCCAAAATTCGCTTAGCTTGTGATTTTCGCTCCCAGGTATGTTACAATTGGGGCAAATGCATGTTACTTTAAGACAAAACGTGTGTTACAACCAGATTAAATGTTGTTTTCTACACATATTCATTTATTTTTGTAGAAGTAAATATTTTTCATGCAATGTAACACATGTATATGTTACATTGTATGTGTAACACATATTTATTCTTAATAAAAATACATTTTATCATATAGTAACACATATATGCTCATATAATAACACAAATTGAGGAACAAATATGTGTTACAATTAGAGTAAATATGTATTACTGCAAATTTATGTTACACTTGGAGTAAATTTGTGTTATTGCAAATGTGTGTTACATCTAGAGTAAATGTGTGTTACAATTAGAGTAAATGTGTGTTACTGCAAATATGTGTTACAATTAGAGTAAATGTGTGTTACTGCAAGATCAAATGTGTGTTACTGTATGCACAAACATTTATTTATCCTTATAAAAATATATATTATATTTTATATAACATATATAAGGCATTAAATGATGTATTAAGTACATGAATAACATATTATTAACATAAATCAACAAAGAAAATAAAAAATAAATTAAGTAACACATATTTATACTTGTAGAAATACATATTTTCTTTATAGTTACTTGAAAAGTATAAAAAATTAATTTTTTAAGAATTAGTAACACAGATTTTGCCTAATTGTAACACGTCTTGGCCCAAATTGTAACATACCTGAGAGCGAAAAAACATATTATTAACATATATCAACAAAGAGAATAAAAAATAAATTAAGTAACACATATTTATACTTGTAGAAATATATATTTTCTTTATAGTTACTTGAAAAGTATAAAAAGTTAATTTTTTAAGAATTAGTAACACAGATTTTGCCTAATTGTAACACGCCTTTGCCAAAATTGTAACATACCTGGGAGCGAAAAAAATATATTATTAACATAAATCAATAGAGAGAATACAAAATAAATTAAGTAACACATATTTATACTTGCAGAAATACATATTTTCTTTATAGTTACTTGAAAAGTACAAAAAATAATTTTTTTAAGAATTAGTAACACAGATTTTGTCTAATTGTAACACGCCTTTGCCCAAATTATAACATACATGGGAGCGAAAAAACCTGGAACTAGAAGTTGCGCGAATTTTTGAAAAAAATGTCCAAATTTGACCCGACCCAGTTTAGATCCACGAGTTTTTCAAAAATAGATATTTCTACGGTAGAAATTTATACACAAGTGTTGCTCATAATTGTTGTATGCACTTAATATATCTTCTTCTTCAACTTTAATTTTTTTAGCTTTAAAGAAAAATAGAAGGTTGTCTATTTACTACTTTGGGGCACCTAATTCAAAGCATCTTAAATGTTTTAGTAAATAAAGCATTTTTTTTCTTTCTTTCACTATCATGCCATGAAACATATGCCCTCGTTTACTTTTGGTTTTGACAATTTGGCTCCTACTCTTTGTCTCTTATGTAATAAATTTGAAGAGCATGTGCGGATGAAACTGATACAACTGAAACATAATATAATAACGTAGATCTGTTAATTTTAAAAAAACTCAAATAAAAGCAAACGTGATTAATGTTGGTTGATTCAATCTTATGAATATCGAAAAAGTACTAATAACACGAAAAGGAAATTCTAGAGTAAGTCTTTTGTGTATCAAGTGTACCGTGCAACTTAAGAGTAGTTTTAAAAAGTTATATAAAATACTATTGAAAAGAACATATATTATTACTGAAAAGTGAATTTTTAAAAATTCACTTTTAAATAATAACACGTGTAACTTTTTCATAATAAATGAAGTAATTTTTTTAAAATACACTTGAATTGAACGGTACATTTGTTGATTACAATAAAATATAAAATTCATATAAATATTGTAAAAGAAATTCTAACAAATCCTATCAAATCTCAACAATAAAAAAAGACAAAAAATTTATATGAAACGTTTCACAGTGTGAAACATAACATATATCAAAATTTTGCGGATCCATGCCGGGTTGGGTCGAATTTGGGTAATTTTCTCAAATATTCGTGCAAGGACAATTTTCAGGTTTTTTCGCTCCTAAATATATTACTTTTTAGGCAAATGCATGTCACTTTAAGGTAAAATGTGTGCTACAATCAGACCAAATTTTTTTTTTAACATATATATCATTTGTTTTTGTAGAAATAACATTTTTCATACAATGTAAGCAAAATGTGTGTTATTATAAGAAAAAACATTACATTTTTCATAAGTGTATATTTATTTGTATATAAATAGCTATTTTATTTTATAATAACACATAAAATAGTCAAATGTGTGTTATTACATGAATCATTATAGCTAGGTTTAAGGGATGATGATTAAATTAAAAAAAAAAATTGCTCTTAAGAAAATTACATTTTATCCTATAGTAATATATGCTTGCCCATATAGTAACGCAAATTGGTGAGCAAATATGTGTTACTATTAGAGCAAATGTGTGTTACAATCTTATAAAATGTTGTTATTTTGCATATATTCATTTGTTTTTACAGAATAAATAGTTTTTAACATAATATAAGAGAAAAAACATGTGTGTTACTATAAGAAAACATATTGATTTTTCATAAATATTTATTTATTTGTATAGAAATAATTATTTTTTATATAATAACATATATATAACAATAAAAAAGTGTGTTAATATATGAATCAATATACCTAGATTTAAAGGAATGATGATTAAATTAAAAAACACATTCATTCTTATAAAAGTACATTTTCTCCTACAGTAACACGTATTTGCCCATATTATAACACAAACTGGGGAGAAAATGTGTATTACTATTAGAGCAAATGTGTGTTACAATCTTATGAAATATTATTCTTTTTATATATATTCATTTATTTTTATATAATAAATAATTTTTTCATATAATACCAGAGCAAAATTTGTGTTACTATATTGCCTATATAAATAATTTTTCATATAGTACATTTTCTTTTACGGTAACACGTATTTGTCTATATTGTAATACACATTTGTCCATATTGTAAAACAAACTGGGGAGAAAATGTGTGTTACAATCTTATGAAATGTTGTTCTTTTTATATATATTCATTTATTTTTATATAATATATAATTTTTCATATAATCCAAGAGCAAAATGTGTGTTACTATCTATGTTTTAAAAAGCGGATTGGACCGGCCGGTAGGACCGGTCCGACCGCTATTCGGACACCTCTCCGGGCCGCTTTAGTACGTTGGACCGGGCATTTTCAGAAGCGTCTGAAAAGCGCTCAAAAGCGGTAAAAATCGGGTTGGACCGGTCGCTCTTTGGACCGGCCGAAACGGTGCTTTGACAAATTGTTTAATTAAATGGTATTTTTTTACACAAAATTAAATAAATTAATTATATATATAATATATATTAAATATAATGTCTAATTTTAATTCATAACCCTAGATAATAGATATAGTTTCACTTCCTGGAAATACAACTCTAAATCTCCACCCTCCTCTGGTATAATATCTAACTTTAATTTATTTTTTTAATAAAATTTATTCAAAAGATATATAATTTTATTAGAAAAGATATATATATATATATAAATATATAATTATATATTATGTATTTATAATGTCACACCGGTTCAACCGCTTTAAAAATGGTTATACCCGGTTGAATCCGGTCCGACCAAAAATATTAAGGTGGCCGGGTCAACTTCCGCTTCCGCTTTTAAAACATAGGTTACTATAATAAAATATATTGTTTTCTCATAAATCCATTTATAAACCTTCGAGATCACTATTGTGATTTCATCTCTCTCTCTCTCTCTCTCTCAAATGATTTGTCCTTAAATCGAAATTGATCTCATCTTCAGGTGGATTAGTTTATAGATACATGAATACGTGAACTAAACAAAATACATGACTCCAACTAAACGACTCGATGACAATTAGTTAACAATAAACTAAATGTTACCTAAAAATTCGACCCAATAATTATTAACTAAAAGTCCTAAACAACGTCCTATAAAATAATAATAATAATAATAATAATAATAATAATAATAATAATAATAGAGTGATATTTGGGTGCACCCACAGCACCACATGCATTTGAAATTGATCTTTAATATCAATTTTAACTTGGTCAAAAATTGGCAAGAACTTTAACTCCTTCAAAATTGTTGTTGTTCAACCATGGCTGTCACGAATCATTGTTGTTACGAAGTAGGGAGCATTACAAACGGGAACCTGAAGCACCATTTTAAAACTAAAATCTCACGCAGAAGATGAAGGGGCATATACATAAGTATTTGTATATCTCCATTAACCTCCATTTTCATATTTAGGGCTAATGCTTTGATGAGTTTTAAGTGAAGATGAATTGTCATATGCATACACGTATTAGTATATCTCTATTAATCTCTATTTTCATATTTAAGGCTAATGATTTTTACGTACTTTAGGCAGAATTAATCCATTTGCTTTGAGTTGAGATACCTTTTGCATCGAAGTAAAATTGGGGAAAAAAGTTGATCCATTTTTTTTTATGTCTTCCTTCTCCTATAATAAAATAAACAGAAAATAAAATACATCGATTCACATTGAAAATATCAGAAATAACATTTTGACTTAAAAATTAATTTATTAATACTCAAAGAACAACTGAGTAATACCCTAAGAACAACTGAGTAATATCTCATATTATATTCAACAATTTATGATACCCGAAGCTTAATATACAAATTAAGAAATGGGTATACTCAAAAAATAATTTATGATACCCGAAAAACAACTTATAATACCCAAAGAATAATTTATAATACACAAAGAATAATTTATAAAAAAATAATTAATAAATGTGTATTACATATAACAATTTATAATACCCGAAGAACAATTTAGTAATATCCAGAGAATAAATTTAAGTAATACCCCAAGAACAAGTCTAAGTAAATACCCCAAAGAACAACTCATAATACCCCAAGAACAAGTCTAAGTAAATACTCCAATGAACAACTCATAATACCCCAAGAATAAGTTTAAGTAAATACCCCAAAAAGAATTCATCAATACCCTAAGAACAAGTCTACGTAAATACTTCAAGAACAACTCACAATACCTAAAAAAACAAGTCTAATTAAATACCCCAACAACAACAACTCACAATGTCCCATGAATAATTAACAATACTCGAAGAACAAAATCACTAATACCCCAATTGCAAAAAAAAAAAAAAACACACACACACACACACATAGTACGGCGTGTAATGTGTGTTTTTAAAAATTCAAAATTAAAATTAAAATTAAAATTAAAATCCAAGTGCATACCATGCACTTGGGTGCACCCTAGAATTTCCAATAATAATAATAATAATAATAATTAATACACTCTTTATCTCCTTCATTAATGATAGAGACAAGATTGCAATAGCTATTTGAAATAACTGTACAAAGATTTGGAAGATCGAAAATATTATGAAGATTATATTTATTTATTCTATTTCTTTCAAAACTGTACAACAATGAATTACAATTCGGAATTAAATAGCAAGTGGCCTATTAAAAATAACTATAAATTTAATCAAATCAATTAACAAAAAGATTAGAATAAACAAATATAATCTCCATAATATGCTCGATCTTCCAAATCTTTGTACAATACTCTAGATCACTAATGTGATCTTGTCCCATCAATAACTAATGAGCATAAATTTACCTGTGCATTTAACTCTTCATTTTTGCTCTAAGGTCCAAAACACACCATCATTACTCTAAAGTTCAAAGAGGTGCAATTTATTAGGGTAGCGTACATTCTATTCTCATTTGAATCTTAAAGTAATGATGGTGTGCATGTGGATCTCAGAGCAAAATGGGCTACATTTTGAACCCTATGACAATTATTTTATAACCAATGTCCTGCAAATTTTTTTTTTTTTAGTAAAATAGTTTATAACATCCACAATTAATATCTTTTAATAAAAACAACTCAATCATTTAACAAAAAAAATTAAAACTCTTGTTGAAGTTTAATTCAAATTGAACTAAACCTCTCTAATTCATGTATGTCGCATCTGGAAAAACTAATACTAGACCAGATCATGTTAGTGTACAGAAAATTGATGTTCCTTCCGTAACAATGACACACACATATATCAATCATTATGGTTGGTATTATTTCATTTAAGGTTTATAATAATAAACAATTTGGTTCTTAATTATTCACAATTTCATGAGAAATCTAGAATTAACAAGATGCCAGCATTATATTATTGCATTATTTTAGTAATTTGTCAGCTTCACGTGGGCTGGACAGGGCCCAGCTTAGTCATAATTAAGCATCTTTTAGTTTGATTAATAATCAAAATTATAAGCTCATCAGCACTTTATGGAGAATTATTATGCTATTTATTTGTTATATTATATTAAATTATTATTTTCTTGGTTCTACTTGATTCAATGCACTTTAAGTGGAATGTTTGGCCATGTTTATATGTAGACACTCTTTTAGTGAAACTTTTTAACGTGTGAATTAAAATCTATCAAATTAGTTCCAAAAAAAGAAATAGTAAGTGAATAATTAATTTACATTTAATTATAATTTATCTATCATTTGCATGAAGTTATCTTTAATTCTAAGCTTAAGCAGCTCTTATATTTTGTAAAAAGTATTTTTATTTTATGTTGATAAAATTAATTTCTAAAAACTAAGATAATACACGTTTTAAGAGACTATTAGTGAGAATTTTGTTTTTTTTTTCTTGTTGAAGTATAAACTTCTAACTGTTTATGAAGAAAGGAAATTGTCACAATTATACCATTAACCAGTGTGACCAATAATCTCCTAATACACTTATTAATAGAGAGTTTAAGTAGTTGATATATTATCTCGTGGTTGTTTTTAGATAACATGTTGTTCTCACAATTAATCTTTTTGTTCCCAAACAGAATCAAATCTAAGTCATTTATTCAAGTGGGGAGTCCAGTAGTCAAGTGAGTTAATTCATCTAGTTATTTGAAAGTTAAAATAATCCATCTGATTCATAAGTAATTATTTTGGAGCTTTGTTGATATTAATATTGATGTAATTTTCATAAGCACGACGATTATGTGGCTATAATTATCTCAACTATACCAACAATAAGCTAAAACAGACGTATATGTGAAGTTTTATATATAAGCAGGTAGATCGTATTTAAGCACGTCGTTAGGGGTGAATTTCGTATCCATTATTCGAATGAATTCGTTTACATTATATAGAAAAATACAAGTAGTTGGATCGTCACCAGCCTGCTTCATCATAAGCTGCTGGTCAGCAACCTGCTTCACTACAAACTGTTGAGCAGCTGTCTGCTTCACTATAAGCTACTGACTCGTCACCAGCTTGCTTCACTAATAGTTGGTGACTCGTCACAACTTTCTTCGATCTCGTTCTTTCTTCGTGCTTATCAATTCTTTTGGACACGTCAATCCGGACTTGGTTAATTACTTCCTTAAGCACGTACGTCAATTATTTCATCAACAGTTTCCCCCTAGCCCGATGTTTGTTTGGATCGTTAGATGAATAACGAGCATCAGGCTATTTGAATCTTTGCAAGATTTCTTCAGTATAAGGAAGTAAATTAAGTTTGACTTGATCTGCCTTTCACTCTGTCTTTTTATTTGTGCTTGTATATCCTTATACTCATGCTTATATGCATTAGATGCAATTTTGCAGGATTAAATAGCCCAGATTACGAGTATACAGAAGGACGCTACAGGCCTCGTTAAAAACCTGGTCCTAAACCACCCTTGTGAATAAACCAGTCATAGGAAAAAAGAGTTGTCATGCAATCCTTTCCGATACTAGTAGGTTATTTGAATCCTTGCGTTCATTGCTCTATTCGTGCGGGCTGAGTGAACGTTGGTTTCATGTGTTTCTTCACACTTGCAAGTAGATGCATCAAATGCAATTTGACAAAAATTATTTAGACATAAAATATGCATGGTGCACAATCTATGTTATTTTACCCGGGTATTGGAAAAATTTATTAAAGATCTTAAGTGCTTCATTGCTGCAGGAGTATCTCAAGAAGGTTTTCTCAGGAAGCTCTTTATGGTTGCAGGATCACCTCAGATATACTTTTCTAGCAGCTTTCACGTCAGAGGTCCCCATAAGTTCTCCTTTTCCCACAAGGAAAATGTTCATATCAAAGTTATTTGCGGAGTTTCATTTATGGGAAAAGAAATCTTTTTGGAAACACCATGTGCTTCGTCGCTTCTGGTATATACCAAGTACAGTCCCTTGGCAAGCGCTTCACTGTTGTACCGGGACCTTCCAAGAGTATTTCCTTGACAATTTCGGCGCCATAGGTTTTTAATTCAGTCTTTCTTTTATCACAAATGAAACACTCATTTTTCGTGTGATATTAAGTGATATGAATGAAGATTGGATTCAGTAATTTACCTTTCCAGGATTTGTATGGGACTTACCCTTTTACTTGGCCAATAGGTCTAGATTTGTCTCTTTTTCAGCATTCATCGGAGGCATTTCATGCCAGTTGGTCAGTAAATTTGGTTTATCCATTTAATTGGCTAATGAGCTTGGATTTTTTCTGAGAAATGAAAATGTTTTTGCCATTTTTTGTAGATCCTTTGTGCTCTGCCACTGCCGGAATATTCAAGATATAGTTTCTTAGCGAGCGATTCAGCTTAGTTGCTTTGTGACTTTCAATGTTGTATCCGAGCTTTCTTCTCTCATACTAATGGATGAAATTTAGCCAACCGAGATGCCATCATCCACTCCGGCCGAAGAATAAATTGTTCCTATCCATGGTGAAGGGGATGTGCTCTCAGCTGTTTAGACTTGTTTGCTTTAGCATTTTTGTGTCTTCTTCTGCGCGAAGAACTCTTGGTTGTATTAATTGAAGTAGGGACTATTCTTGCTTCTTTTGACCATAACACGTATCTCAATTCTGATAATGACATGAAATACTATTTTCTGCCTCTCTTCATTCGATGCCTGTTATTTTATGGTGTTTTCCTCATTTCGTTTGCATTTACAGCATTTACGAGTAAAAAACACTCTTTATTAGGCCTCCCTCCTGGGATTTTCATTATTTATTTTACCCTTAAATCTAGAGTTCTTTCTCTTAAGATTTTTTACCCTTAGAGTACTTTTGGCCTCTGAATCGTTGGTGGCTCTTGTCATTATGCTAATCCCTTGTCTGGAGTATTTCTCAGTTTTTATTACCATAATGCTCTCTCTCAAGAGACGCAATTTTTGGCTTTGCATTTACAGCTTTGAGCCTCGTTTCAAGCAGCTTCATATTCTTTGGTGACAAACGCTTTTAAAAGCTATTCGTCTCTTGTACCTTATTAGGCTTAAATACCATTTCATGTCATTCTTAGAATTGAGATATTCATGCCATTCATTATGTTATCCCAGGGTCAATTTGGCTAAAGCTTATTTTGCTTGCTGCTTGAGATCATTATAAAATTGAGCTTTTTGCTTCTTGATGATTTTGTGTATCAGGGTCTGCCCCCAGTGTAGTGTTGAGGTATCAATAGTTTTGCGCTCGCATACTTGTTCATTGAGTTGTTTATCAGAGTATTGAACTGTCTGACTCACCTAACTGCACTTTCAATAATTATCATCACCTGCCCCTCATTCAACTGTTGATTGTGATTTAAGATCAAGAGTTGAATGATTTAAAATGCACCGGCGTATCGCCAATAGTGGTAGCATTTGGCAATGTAGGCAGAATGATAATCACTTATAAGAACGGGATAATCTCCTTCAAGAAGAATCATCGCTTCAACAAGGCGTGTCGCCTATATAGGCGGATTCATGCCTCTGGAAGGCGCATCGCCTATATAGGCGGCATCGTCAATATAGGCTAGCCTATAAAGGCGGAATCATGTCTCAAAGAGGCGCATCGCGGCATCGTCAATATAGGCGGAATGATCATCGCCTATAAAGATGGGATAATCATGCCTTCGAGAAGGATCATCGCTTCAAGAAGGCGCAACTCCTATATAGACAGAATCATGCCTTTGGGAGGTACTTCGCCTATATAGGCGGAATCATCAATATAGGCTGAATGATCATCGCTTATAGAGACGGGATAATCATGCTCAAAGGCATGTGGTGGGGGTAGTTCTCTCTTTTGACAAATGCCTTGAGAACTTCACCTAGTGAAAATTTTCTGATATATATGTGACTTTTCTTCCTTAATATTTCAGGAAGTTTCAACCTCATTCTAGTTGACATTAGGATCAAGGCCTTTCTCGAAATGACATTGGTGAAGACTACTTTCCTCAAGATGGATATATCCTCTAGTATCTGCCAGTTCCTCCAAACTGTTTGTCTGTGCCTGATATTTCTGATGGAATCAGCACCATATTTTCTTTATTGAGGTGCCGACAGCTTGTGATGTGGATGGTCGCTTTGGAGTGAACAAAGGGATAAATGCATCATCCACCAAAGTCTTTGCGAGCGAGATCATCATGCTCGAATGCATGTTTTGGAGTAGGGATTAAGGCCCTTCTTTATTATATTGGTGTTTTCGGCCCGATCGGTTTGATATTGACATTCTCAGACTGGTTCATACTTTGCTCATTTATTCTCTCATCTTGCGAGTTGACTTTCATTGATTTCACCTTGTCTTGAAAGGTGTCCAATGTTTTGAGTCTTGAACTTGAGCATTTTGCATGATCCTGCATCGTATGAATTTTGCATGTAATAATAGCATGTAGGGCATGTTATTTTCGCATTTATCTTGTACAAAAGGATAAATTGATAGTTCCACCCTTTTGTACAGGATATATATATATATATATATATATGTGTGTGTGTGTGTGTGTGTGTGTGTGTGTGATTTGATAACTTTTGCGATATCAGAGTTGGTGGATTAGGCGACTCGTGGCCTTCTTGTTGAGGGTTTCTTCACGAACTCTAATAATTCTTCGTCTTCATAAAATTTCTACAATTGCCGCAACAAGTCTCGGAATTCATTAGGGTTGTATTTGATACTTCGGTAGTATGTGCAGTTCTTGTTGGGGTTTGTTTTGCTTTTCTCTTGTCTAATCTCTCGAGGAATGTTGAGTGTTTGATTCAGTTCTTCCTTGAAAATTGCTTCCTCGAATTGTTCGCCGCCCCCAGTATCTTTCTCCATGTAATGCTTCTTTTACAACAATAAATATTCTTGCGTGACTCTTGAATTTAAAATAGGTCTTCGGATATGCAAGTTGTACCCTTTGCCAGAGTTTGGTCCCTTTCTTCAGTCCAGTCATCACGGCTATTATTTTTGCATCTTCACTTACTGGCTTGTCTTTAAATAATATTTTATCAATTCGTTCCAGAAGATGTCGATCCAATTCTTCATCTCCTTGTTGTATGTTGATCAATTGTCATCACTGATATGTTCGATCCCCCAATATGAGTGAAAAACTTCGATAATGAGTTGTGTTGGATGCCCCCATTGAAATCATATAGTCAATATATTGGGAGAGTCTGATCTCCAGTTCACATCATCTTCATGGCCAGGTGGAGATCCCAGAAGGTAGCGCTTAAATGTCATTTTCTTTCTTGACATTTTGATTGACCCATTTTATATCCCTTCATTTTTTTTCCCAAATCGGTGTATTACAGTTGTTTGGAGTCTGATTCTCCCTCGTACAACTTTATTGTCGGATATTGAACTTTTCCTAATTGATGTTTCTGGAATAATAAGAAATTGAGGCGATGTTGGTGATTGTAAGCTTATGTTGTCCTCTGAATGAATTGATAACTTTGCTTGTAGATCTTCGATTACTCTTTTCATCTTTAGAGGATCTATTCTCAGGAAGCTGTTCATGATCCAATCGTCTTAAGAGAGAGGATTCACGCAGTCCTTCACTCTGAATAGACACTCCAAATTTTTGTTGCGACCTATTTGCTTTGTGAGGATCTAGCTTCTTTACCACTGGTTGTCTTGATCTGTCTTGGATGAGTCATCATTCTACGTTGTCGCTCCGTGATGAGTTGTGTATCGATTCCTTTATGCTCTTCTATTGCATTTGTTTTCTTTTATTTGTTTGAGAAATATGGGCCGGGGATTTTGATATGGAGCTTTAGGTATTTCTTCTTAATTTACACTTTTTGTTGCTTTCGATGGATGAATAATTCGTTGGGCCTTTAGAGTTGTAATCTTCCTTGTCGATGTGTTATTCGAGCTTGCAAATGACACTATTTAAATTTGCCACTTCAAGTTGAAAATATGTTGATTATTCGCCAGTGATCAATTTGAGGGCTGGTAGATAATTTTTCGTCGATAAGCTTGATAATACGCGATCAGCAGCAATGGGCAATACATAAGGGATCTTCGTGGGCAAGACAGCTAATTTTTTGTTCTTCTTGAGTCGCAAATAACTTTAGTAAATAAAACTACTAATTCTCTTTGTGTTGCCAATTTATCTGCAAGGCTTCTTGGCGACCATTCTGAAAACGAGCCAATAACTTCTTTGTAACTTGTTCGTCTTGTTGAGCTATCCGAGCTGGTAGGTATTAAACAATTATGAGGTTGTGTGCAATCTTGAAAGAAACCGCTAACTTTTAACTTGCTTCGAATTTCTCCAGTTGTAAGCGGAGGTCTTCAAGGATGATTGACAATTTTTCGGAGATATGGGTAAATTCTTTGCAAGCAAATATATTTTTTGGTGTGCAATTGGAATTGATCTTGCCAATTCTTCTTCTTCTTGTCGGCGCATTCGTTCTCTTTCATCAATTTGAGAAGTATAAGTTGGAGCTTTTGATGTGGCTTGTTCAAAATTGTAATCTTGTGACATGGCTCTTTAATTTTACTATTACGCCGCTTAAGCTGGTGGGTATAGGATAACTCCGAGGTTGCGTTTAATTGTGATCAAGCCAATAACTTTTCAAACTTCGGGAGCTGCAAGTTGTCTTCAACTGGCAAGACCACTAACTTTTGAGATCACTTCTTGAGTTGTAAATGAAATTAATCGACAAGGTCGCCAATTTCTTGTACTTCTTGTACTCCCATTGATCTATGTTGATGCATGTGACTATAATTACCTCGATTACACCAACAATAAGTTGAAGTTTTCTACGTAAGCAAGTAGGTCGTATTTAAGCACGTCGTTAAGGGGTGAATTTCATATCCATTATTCGAATGAATTCGTTTGCATTATATAAAAAATACAAGCTGCTGGATCGTCACCAGCCTGCTTCATCATAAGTTGTTGGTCAGCAGCCTACTTCACTATAAGCTGTTGACTCGTCACCAACTTGCTTCACTAATAGCTGGTGACTCATCACAGCTTTCTTCGATCTCGTTCTTTCTTCGTGCTTGATCAATTCTTTTGGATACGGCAATCCAAACTTGGTTAATTACTTTTGTAAGCACGCACGTCAATTATTTCATCAACAATTAATATTGTTTGTTTTTTCACATGTGTGATAGTTCTTTTGAGATTTTAATATTAATGAAAATATTGACTATTAATTATTAATTATAATGAATATTATTAGTTACTAAAATTATGATAAATTTATTTAAAAAATAATATTTTAGTTTCCTAAAATATGTTCGTGTTGGTTTTTCATTTGATTATGTTCAAAAAATTATGTCTTAAAATATACTTGAGTAAGTTTTTTGTGAGGCCGTTTTATGTCATGAGATGAGATCTACATTTATTAATAAAAAATTATCACTTTTAAATAATTATAAAGTTTTAATAAAAAATAATATTCCCTATATCCCACTATAAGTTGCTCATTTTGTCATTTTCGTCTGTCCCACTGTATGTTGCTTATTTGCTTTTTTACCTTTTTTGAAAACTACTATTCACTTATTTATTATTATTTTTCAATATTTTTTACACTATTTTAATTACTTTTTTACTTTTCTCAATCACATCACTTGTACTTTTTCACTTTTTCCGTCACATCACTTATATTTTTTTACTTTCACCTTAATTCGTGTGCCCAAAAGCAACGAACAATTTATACTGGGACGGAGGGAGTAATATTTTTGTGAAAAGTGATTATCACTTTTAAAAAAATGATAGTTTTTTTATTGATAAATGACAGATCTCATGTTATGAGACGGTTTCATATAAATTTTTTTCAATATTTTGACTTTTTAAAATTAGAATAGTAGTGTAAATATGTGACTTATATTTTAAATTAAATTTACATAATTTCTATTCTTCAATTATTCTGAACCATTTTATAATTTTCTTATTATTCTTTTATTTTTACATGAATATCATAACTTAGTACTATTTGATATCAATGTATTTATAACAAATAACACATATCATTTTTGTCCGTCCCATTATAAGTTGTTCATTTGCTTTTTTACCTTTTTAGGAAATTGCTATCCACTTCTATATTATTTTCAATATTTTTTACACTATTTTCATTACTTTTTCACTTTTCTCAATCACATCACATGTATTATATCAATATTTTTATACCCTTTTTAATATTAGTGCCCAAATATTGTGAGCAAGTTATAAAGGGATGGAGGGAGTATATTTTTGTACTTAACATATTCCATCCACTCCCTCTTAATTTACGCATTCTTTTTATCGAAACGTCCCACAATAACTTCTACATTCCAAAAAAGAGAATAAAACATTTTCACAATGCCTACTTTATTTTAAAATACTCTCATTTATTGGTCTTACAAATTAATAAAGTGACTTTTTTTAAATATATGTCATTCAACATATAAAAATTAAAAAAAATAGAGAGTAGTTGTATTATCTAATAAATTATAAACTATTAAAATTTACTATTTTAATCGCATAACACATAGAACACTATGCTAATTAAATATATTTCTCAGTTCGAGCAAAATGTTTGATTAAGTTTTCCTTGTCTGTTTATGGCATCAAAATATTTTAATAAAAAATCAATTGAAAAATGGTCACTCAGTCCCAAGGCCAGTTTGAAAATGTAAAAACGACAAAACGGAACAGCGTTGGGTGTTTGATTTTGTTGGAGTAGGATCTAAATTTCCGGACATTAAAAAATGAATGTGACAATCATTTTGTTTTGAAAAAAATTTATATACAAATTTTTACCATAAAAATATCCATTTTTTAAAAATTCGCGGGTCTAAATAGGGTCGAATCGAATTTGAGTAATTTTTTTTTAAAAATTCGCACAGCTTGTAATTTTAGTTTTTTCCGCTCCCATGTATGTTACAATTGGGGCAAATGCATATTATTTTAAGGCAAAACGTGTGTTACAACCAGATTAAATGTTTTTTTCTACACATATTCATTTATTTTTGTAGAAGTAAATATTTTTCATGCAATGTAACACATGTATGTGTTACATTGTATCTATAGCACATATTTATTTTTAATAAAAATACATTTTATCCTATAGTAACACATATATACTCATATAATAACACAAATTGAGGAACAAATATGTGTTACAATTGGAGTAAATTTGTGTTACAGCAAATGTGTGTTACATCTAGAGTAAATACGTGTTACAATTAGAGTAAATGTGTGCTACTGCAAATGTATGTTACAATTAGAGTAAATGTGTGTTACAATTAGAATAAATGTGTGTTACTGTATACACAAACATTTATTTATCCTTATAAAAATAAATATTATATTTTATATAACATATATAATGTATTAAATGATGTATTTGTACATGAATAACATATTATTAACATAAATCAACAAAGAGAATAAAAAATAAATTAAGTAACACATATTTATACTTGTAAAAATACATATTTTCTTTATAGTTACTTGAAAAGTATAAAAAATTAATTTTTTAAGAATAAGTAACACAGATTTTGCCTAATTGTAACACGCATTTGCCCAAATTGTAACATATTTGGGAGCGAAAAAATCTAAAATTACAAGTTGCGTGAATTTTGAAAAAAAATGTCCAAATCTGAACCGACCCAGTTCAGATCCACGATTTTTTAAAAAATAAATATTTCTACAGTAGAAATTTCTACACAAACGTCTGCAGCTGTTGTTCCCCTCCCAGGGGAGTGTTACTCTTTTATTTTTGTTCATGAATCATCACTTAATTATTTAAAAATCGACAATTCACTTTTACTCATACACAATCAATAAAACAAAATTTATTTAATTTAATTTATATAACACGATTCAATACAAGGTCTAATTACATTTGGACCGTTAAATCTCTCACACAGATGTTACAAGTCCCTCCCTCCCCCACACACATTTAATATGAACAAGAAGAACAAAATTGGTGGCACCATAACAGGACAAGACATTTCTTGCTTTTAATTACAAATTAATACTTTTTCTTTTAAATTGTTGGTACTGAGTGGGTAAAAGTTACGTGACACCAGTTGACGCGCATAAATTTTGAATAATAATAATAATAATAATAGGTTAAAGACAGCAATAATAATGGTGAAGCAGAAATCAATTGTCTTTCTTTACATCTCTACTTCAGACCCTACCAACCACTGAATCCAAAGTCTAAAGTTCCAACATAAATTACAAAGGAGACAACACATGAAAGGTTAATGCGTCCACATACAAATGATCTACACTGTACACACTAGAAATCATCTGAAATCAGATCACAAGATGCATTACAAATACTTTTTAAACTGATCCATCCAACAAACCATTACTCTTACAGCTAATAACAAAACTTCGATTCGCTAAAAAATGAAACACCAAGGAGAGAGGACCAGAAGAAAGGGAAAGAAAGACGAACATGAGAGTGAGTGAGTGAGTGAAGGGCCGCCAGCTGTACGAGATGGAGATGATTCATTTCGAGTTTGTTAAACTCCACTCGACCCTTCACAAATTTAACGTTCCTCCCATCTCTCCAAGTGCATTCCTAAGGGAGTGTTTGCAAACTCAAGCGGAGGGGGCAGAATCACTTATTTATAAAGCTGCCCCCTCACAGCTTTAAAGAAGTGCTTCTAAGCCGTTACTATAATTTGCACACACCCCTTAAACCTAGCTAGGAGCCAATTTTGGTGATGTCCCTGCTTGATCGGTTGTATTTCATGTGGCTTTTAACTAGCTGGCCAGCTGAAATGGCCGACATGAGAGAGAGCTCTCCAGCCAAGACTGAACCAGCGACTATGGAGGCCAGAAGGCGTGAGTTAGAACCAGGGGACTCTTTGCTTGCACCCTTTACCCCAAGCAGGTTGAGGCAAGCCGATTGTGATGCCAACTGAGTTCCACCTCCAACGGTCCCAACCTAAAATGAAAACACGGGCTTTCAAGAATAAGATGCAAACATTTTGGGCAAAACGACAATATTTTTATACACAACTTGCACCGTGCATTTTAAGTTCATTTTAAATGATATAAGTTGTCTTACTAAAAGGTTAGTTGATTAGTATTAGTTCTTTCATTGAACAATATTAGTCAGTGCATGTGCAAACGGTACACCCAAGTGCTACTCTTGGCAGACTGGAACGATGAATACCTCAATGGAAGGCATTGTCACAGATATATGGAGATCCTTGCCATCATTGATTGCCTCCATCATAGTAATACATTGAGAACTTTCGATGTTTTGAGCGGGATCCTGCCCCGTGGCTATAAAAACTGCAGACACGATATTTGCAGCATGTGCGTTGAACCCGCCAAGAGAACCAGCAACAGCAGAGCCAGTGAGATTCTTGAGCATGTTAAGCTCAACAAGTGCTGGTACAGTCGTTTTCAATACCTTTGAGACCACATCACCTGTAATGATAGCCTCACAGACAACTGATTTTCCACGCCCTTCGATCCAGTTGATTGCAGCAGGTTTCTTATCAGAACAGTAATTTCCTGAATAAGACGAGGTATATTCAGAATAAAATTCGAAAAGTATGGTCCCCATGCTACTTAAGCAATCAGATTTATTACTGATAAAGATATCCTCTGATGTAATATGATTAAAGGTTAATAGCACTCACCTGAAATACCAATAACATCCATGTCGGGGAAATCATTTTGTAGGAAGTCCAGAACATTTTGAACACCTTTAGAAACCATATTCATTCCCATGGCATCACCTGTGCTGCAACTAAATCTAATGTAGAGGTTTTTCCCAGCAACAGCACATTTAATGCTTTGCAGTCTAGCAAATCTACTCGACCTGCGTAACCCACAACCGTGTAAAACAATTTTAAACGAAAACATGTTTTTGAGATAAAAATCCCCAAAATTAAGCTAAGGAATCAGCTCTTAAATATGAAGAACATGATCTTTCAGAATGATTTACCCAGAGGAAAAATGAGAAAACCAGCATCAATAATAAGAGCAGGTATAAAAAGGGGAGGTGTTATGTGAAAATCACAATCATGTCAACTTCTGAATAATACCAATATTCATCATAAAAACCCCACTTTGTGGATGAAAACGTTGCAAAATCTGAAACCAATCAACATCAGATTATCTGAAAATTTGAAACCCTTTAAAAAACTCAAGAATATGAATTCATAAAACAGTTACCCTCAGTCAAATTCCACAAACATATTATAACAGAAAAGCAACACATCATATTACATGTATATTCCAAGACAAAATTAAAAATATCAGATGAAGAAAAAGGTGAAATTGCTTACTTGTTGAAAACGACAGACAAGGTGTCGAAATTGATGGGATCTTCCAAGAAGAATTTCAACTCCGTCGCCCTCTTCGCCGTCGAAAACCTCACCACCGGAGCTCTGGTCATCCCATCACGGAGAAGCACACACGTGGCGCCTCCGCATGCATAGATTGCCTTACAGCCCCTGTTTGTACTGGCAACCAAGCACCCCTCTGTCGTTGCCATCGGTACCGTGTATTCACACCCATTCAGCAACAATGGCCCCGCAATCCCCACCGGAATCTGCACGTATCCCACCGGCATCTCGCAGCATTGCCCCAAAATGGACTCGTAATCGAACCCCTCCAACGGCAACCCATCCACAACCTTCCCTGTTATCCTCTGCACCGCCTCCCGCCGTATTTTCGCCGCTTTATAACAATCCCCGAGCCGCGATTCCAGAGAATAAGACGGCACTTCACCGGAAATTACCCTAGCAACGAGTTCCTCGTCGTCCTGTGGTAGTTCGACCACCGGTTTTGGCTTGGAAACAACCGGTGGCTTCGGCGGCAAAGAGCAGTGAAGGTTCCGATCTTCGTGGAGAATGAACCTCTGATGCTCCTCCTCACTTTCCGATCTCGAAATAAAGGATTGAACAAAATCTATGCCGAAGAATCCAAGCAAATAGATAAAGGAGGCAATCAGGCAGAGTATTCCGGCGAGTTCGGAGAGGGTCAAAATGTGAAGCGGGGTAGAGTTACGGATCTTTTCGCGCCACCGGTGAAGGAGAAAGTAAGCAACGGAGAAAAAGAGGGTAAAGAAAATGCCGTTGGTTAGATAGAGAGGAAGGGGGAGAGCGTCGGAGGCTTTGGGGGAGGAGGATTGGTGATCGGCGGTGGAGGGGGAGGGATGCTTAGTAGAATGGCCGGTGGGCCTCCGGCGGACATCCATAACAACGATTGCGGAGGCGCAGAGAGATTAGGGGTGTGAATTTAGAAGGAATGGAAGGGGGAGCGTGTTTTGTTTGGAGTGGAGGCGAAGGAGCGATGGACGCGGAGGTTGGTTTCTTTATAGTGGAGATGCATCTATGTGTGCTGGCCCTTTCCTTTCTCTTTCCTCCTATTGCTCCTCACTCTCACCTTTTCTTTTCTTTTCCCTATTTTTTAAGGAAATTACTACACCATCATCATTTTTACTAAGTACTCCCTCCGTCCACAAAAATTGGACTACCTTGACAATTCACGGTTATTAAGAAGAATTGATGTTGATGTGTAAAAGTGAGTGTATTAGTATAAAAAAATATTTAATTATTAAAAAAATACTTGATGTGATGGGTAAAAGTGAGTATATGTATATAAAAAATGAAAATAATGATTGTAAGTTTTCCATTTTAAGTAAGTAGACCATTTATTGTGGACGGCCGTTTAAGGCAACGTGGACCATTTATCGTGGACGGAGGGAGTAATTTATTAAGAGTGTATCTTGACAAAACCCCTCCCCCTCCCCAATTCATTCAAAATAATCCTTTAATTTCAATTTTAACTGGAGGGATTGAGGATATGGATCACGAGGCAGCGGCCATATAGAACTTCACATATTCTTAGTATAATAGCAATGGCTTTAGCTTCCAAACTAGCATTCACATTGTCAGTATTGTCGTCGGACGTCACCTCGTAACCACTAAAGATGCGGTTGATATTTCCAGCCCCCTCCACAAGCTTGGCATAGTTTCGTTGACCCTGGTTCCTCAATGCGCTCAAAAGTGTGTCCAAAACATCTTGATATAAATCTATGCAATTCCCATAAAAGCTCTTCAAAGTTAATTGGGTCCTTCGTGAGTAGAAAGAGATCATCGGCCGCATTTTTGTTCATGCGGCATTGTACATCGCCGCCTCGATGGCCACTTCCACTAGCACCAGGAGTGGAACCGTCGATGGACATCAGAATGGTTACGCAGCGCCATGGTTCTTTGGTTTGATGGCAGCAGTTTATTATCTCACTTTGGTTGAGCTGTTAGGTTGCTCAATGGCGTCAGCCTCCACAGTAGCATCTGCATTGCCCCTCATGAACGTCGCATTGTTGTCGAACGCCACCGCACAACCACTAACGTTGCGGTTGACAGTTGTGGCCGTCTCCACAAGCTTTGTATAGTTCTGTCGCCCCCAGTTCGTCGGGACACTCAGAAGTGTCCAAAACATCTTAATACATCAATTTCCATAAATGCCCTTCGTAGTTAATGGATCCATCGTGAATATAAAAAGATTATCGGTCGTATTTGTGTTCATGTCGGTAATGTACATCGCCGCCTCGATGGCCACTTCCACCAGCACCAGGAGTGGCACCGTCGATGGACATCAAAATTATTACACAGAGTCATGGTTCTTTGGTTTGACGGCAACAATTTATTATCTCACTTTGGTTGAGCTGCTGGGTTGCTCAATGTGAATTTATTTGTAAAATATCATAATATCCAAAAAATAATTTATAATACCCAAATAATGAATTATAAATAAATAATAAAGATATTATACCCAAAGAACAACTAAGTAATACCTCATGTTATATTCAACAATACCTGAAGAACAACTCACTAATACTCGAATAACAAGTTAATAATAACTCTGTTGATACAATAAATTAACCTGCAAGCTTAAAGAAGTAATTAACCAAGTCAGGATTACTGTGTCCAAAGGAGTTGATCAAACACGAAGAAAGAACGAGATTGAAGAAAGCTATGATGAGTCATCAGCTATTAGTGAAGCAAACAGCTGCTCAGTAGCTTATAGTGAAGTAGGCTGCTGGCCAGCAGCTTAGTATAAAGCAGGCAGGTGCCATCTCGTACTTGTAATTTCTATATAATGTTGTTGATATATAAAATAAATGATAAGACAAGAAGATTAATTAACTAGAAGAGTAAGATGAAAATAACTAATTTCCTTTGAAATAGAGGCCGAGCGACCAAGATGAAGCAGGTGGCGACCACCTCGAGATACCTGGCGACCAGATTAAGAAGACTAAGTTGATCGTTTCCCCCCTAGTATGGTCGCCCAATACCAAAATCTACTCAGAATTGGTCGCTCCTCGTCGTAGAAAGAGCTCGGAGGTATATGCTCAGGTTGTGTTGATCGCATATCACCTTAGAGGCAGAGGCGACCACTTTATGGTCGCCATTACTTAGTGACCAAGTAAATGAAATTTAATGTAACATTTTCATGCAAGCCACGTGTCACTTGCATGAGGTCAAAGAGGATGTCACAAGCTCAAAATGATTCACAAGGACGAAGTTTTCATCCTATCAACACAAAGGTTGACAAAAATAAACAATCTATGGAGGGTAATGATAATCAAAGTATGGGGGCAACACATGAGTCAGTGCATGTTATGTCCGAACTAGTTCCTTTCATGCAAAACCCTGAAGATATAGAGAAGATGATTTCCATGTTACGTGCGTTACAACATCAACAACAAACTGTTACTCTGGGTGATGGACAAGGAGCAGAACCTTCAAGAGGACAAATAACCCAAATTAATCATGATTAAGAAGGTGATAGTGCTCAAAATAGGCAAACTGATGTACACAGCAAATAAAATATAACAGATCGGCTAGGTCCTCGGGTTACTCAAGCTTTAAGTGTGATCGACGAGTCAAGTCATGGTACTCCCAAAAGCAGATTTACTGGGGGCAAGCAGTTTATTCTCATGAATATTTAGATGGCACTGCTCGCCACCCAGGTGACACTGTGGCAACCAATTTTAGAGATCGGCGATCAGTATATGATTGCCTGGGTCCACATGCAGCGACCAATGTTGGGAGGCCAGGTGGCAATCACTTTGATTTCCCAGGCGAACAAGTTAGATGGAGAGGCAAACACAGTGGCTATGGCGGCGACCAAGAGATGCCTTGGGATAGACAAGAGCCAGTTCCGGATGAGCTACATTAGAGTGAGCAAGCTCATGAAGTTGCTCTCCTAGAGTGACCAACCTTTGAGCAACCTCCTAGAGATGTAGTTACAATGGACACTCAGATATCTATCCAAAAGGCAATTGATAAAGCGGTAGCAGAATTGCAAGCAAAGTTGTCTGTTCGTACCAATGGTGATTTAACTACTAGTTTGTCAGTGTCCCCTTTATCCGCATCAATATTAGGAACACCTATCCAGAAAAAGATTCATTTTCCAACTTTGACTCTATATGAAGGAGAATCTGATCTAGAGGAAAATGTGTCTAGATACACTAATTACATGATTTCTATAGGAGCTTCCGATGCTACCCAGTGTCGGAATTTTCCCTTGACACTTGTACAGAGCGCATAGATGGTTTTCCTCACTTCCCCCTGCGTCGATCCAATCTTTCGCTCAGTTGAGAAAAGAGTTTTTATCTCATTTCTTGGGATATGGATCTTATCTTACTCAAAAGCATAAATTAGCTGACGTTCAACAAGAAGTCGATGAGATAGATCAATAATTTCTGGAACGATTTGATAAGATCCTGCTAGAAGAAGAGCCTGTTAGTGAGGATACCAAGATAATAGCTGCAATGGCAAGACTTAAGAAAGGGTCTGACTTATGGAAAGAAATGCATTTGGCCTGTCCAAAGTCATTTCAGCATAAAGCTGGAATTTATGTGGCCATGCAAGAAGCACTACGCAAAATCCTGGGCAAAAGTAAAGATAATAAGAAGTCGGGGAGGAGAGGAGCTGGTGATTATCGAGCCCCAAAGCATTTGAAGTCATTTGGGGAAGCAGATTATAAAGAAAAACTGCATCATATTTTGACGATGTCAGTAGAGCACGTATATAATGCTGTCAATGATCGAGGTTTGCTACCACCACCCTGGAGAATTCGTCAGGAAAAAAATAAGTTGAATCCCAATAAATTATGTGTGTATCATCAAAGTATTAGTGAATGTCGGGATTTGCTTAAGCAATTATGGAGATTTTATAAAGAAGGAAAGTTGTCTGAATTTGTGAAGAGAGCTCCCGGGAAAAGACAAAGAGCCCTCGAGAGAGAAATTACTGATGAAAAAAATAAAGAGGAGCAATTTTGGCAACGTAATCAGCAAGATCAGTAGAATCTACCTCCATCACCTGGTCCGTTAGAGAAATCTTGACAATTGAAGAAATTGGAAATGCAGGAGGATGTAAAGATAAAAAGTCGTCTGCGTCCAAGAGAAAGAAGAAAGCCGAGTTACACGCCATTGATCAAGTAAAAGAAAGGGGCATGAGTTCCCTCGTGATACCTACTGCGGAGCTTATGTTCTCTGATAAAGATTTGGAAGGGATCATTACTCCCCATAAAGATTATGTTGTTGTTAGTGCGAATATTATGAATACGAAAGTTCATAGACTGCTCGTTGATACAGGTGCTTATACCAACGTTCTATTTAAAAGTACACTCGATTAGATTGGAGACTATGGGTCCTATATTGAGGGTAGTAATCATAGGATTTAGGGAAGCCATTACCATCCCAATAGGCACTATCAAGCTATCTGTGGAACTTGTGTCAGATGAGGATCCAGAAAGAAGACTGACTAGACAAGTGGACTTTCTGGTGGTAGATCAACCATCTTCTTATAATGGATTCCTTGGTCGGTCCTTTATACATGAATTTAAGGCGGCTTGTTCCACATAATATTATTGCTTGAAATTCCCAACACCAAAAGGAGCTGGTACGATAAAAGGTGGTCAAAAGGAAGCACGAGAGTTTCTATTGCAAATGCAATCATGAAGAATGCGAATATCAATTTTAGAATTCGCACCCAACTGCTTAGAATATCGACAAAAACCTTTTGAAGGAAGATATGATGAAATAAATCCAATGGAGATCGATATTCAAACCGGGCAAGTCGTGAGGCCAATTCAAGAAATCGATGCACAACGCGATGACACAAGTGAAAATATCGAGCCCCACCTCGATCCTGATCTATGAAAATGGAGGATGAGCTGAATGTAAATGGATCGATTTTGGATCCGAGATGGAAAGAAAAGTGTAAGCGAGCTACTCCAATGGAGGAATTACAAGCTATTAAGGTTGTTTAGTCAAAAGGTGTCCACACGCAAGTATATGTGATCGTTATATCGTCGTGGCAAGATTGACCAAGTGTAATATTTATCGAACACATGGAGATGGGGATTTGTAAGGAAAATTGTTGTTTCAATTCGATAGCTAACAAAGCAATAAATGGAAAAGGTATCAATGTCTACTAATGCGTCAAAAGAGTAAACTACCTATCACCTTGGGTTGCAAAGTGAGCAAATGTGAGAGATATGTGCTAGTGTACTATCCTATTTTCACATGGTGAGGTATCACTTTATCATGTAATGAGGTATTGTACAATCAATTAGCAAGCCACTCTAACATGTAATAGGTCTCCCTAGATACACATTAAAACCTCTAATTGTTCTTCCAATTCACTAAGGATAATTCTCACTATCTTAGGAATTTTATCAAACACTTAGCATGCATTGGCCTAAATACAAGAAGATTTAGGAAAATAGCTCTACTTTCGTATGAGACTAACTCCCTAATGGCCCTTATGATCAACTACACATGCAAAGCATTCATACAAACTTTCAATGTAGAGAATTGATCATACAACAACTCATAGCATTCAAAAGATCAACATGTTCACCACATTACTCCATAGGAATCATACACCAACACATAAAGGAATTAGCCCATGGCTAATTTGGTAAACATAAGAATAATTAAGCTAGAAACAACCATCATTATGCAAGAAATGTAAAGAGAATTACCTATTACAATGAAATTGAAAAGATACAAATTTACCTCTACAAGCTATCTAGCAATCCGGAAATGAAAATTAAAATCTAATTGGTAAAAACATAGCTCTAGTCGAGACGAGAATGCAGGAATAAACGGATCATCGATCCAAGCGGTAGATCAAAAGTTATCTAAGAATTTGTGAGAATAAATCTTAAGAAACCCACTAGTAACTACCTCTCTCTCTCTAATCTAAGAATCTAACTATGATTATGAACTAAATGTGACTTGGATGCCTTGAGAATCTGATCCTTGGAGTATTTATAGTGCCCACAATGCTTGGTCCAAAATGCCCTTCATTAAACGCGCGAAAAGACGAAATTGCCCTCGAAATTGGGACCATCCGAGCCATCGCACGAGTGGACAACAGTGGCCACACGAGTCTGACTCATGTGAGCTCACGTCGCCCGAACCAGGGATGTGTCGCACGAGTCTAGGCTCATGGTCACACGAGTCTGGCCTGGCTGCGCTCGAGCTCGGCCTCGACTTGTCCGATCGATCCTTGACTTCCTCGTTTTCTTCATATCTTGAGTTCTAGAGCTCCGATTGACTCGATTCTTTTTCCTTTGCGACTCTCTCTTCGAACTCTTCGACATGGTATATCATTTGCCTCCATTTGATCAACTCAAAATTTCTGGACTTTTATGAACTTGCTCATCTCTTGCCGATTTTTGCTCGTTTTCACTACAAAATACAACTTTCTAGCCAAAAAAGGTTACATGCACAAAGTATAATATTTTAGGGTCAAATATGAATATAAGCACTTCAAAACCATATAGAAATGGATGCAAAAACATGTAATTATGACCCTAATCAAAGGTTAATCCAGAAAAAAAAATAACTAGAGCTATACATTAGCTCAAAACTACCTGAGCCATACCAAAGTTACATGGAAGAATTCTTGAAAGCAAATCTAGATGTATTTGTATGGTTGCATTCTGATATGACCGGGATCCCTACTAAACATGCTTGTCACCGCCTTAATTTCGATTCAACAAAGAGGTCAGTCAAGCAGAAAAGAAGGAAATTTGGTCCAGAGAAATATGAAGCGCTAACAGTGAAAGTCAAGAAGCTGCTGGATAATAAGCTGATACATGAGGCGCTATGCCCTCAATGGGTAGCAAATCAAGTTCTGGTTTGCAAACCCAATGGAGCATGTAGCATGGATGTAAATGGCGATCGCCAAGACTGCCTAGGCGGCCACCGACGCCAATGTCAAATCGTCAAAAAAAATTCGACAACACATTTAACACTGCCGAGGCCGTCTAGGCATCCGCCGAGACCGTCTTGGTACCGCCTAGATGACCATTATTCTTCTTTTTTAATTTTTATTTCAACTTAAAATTTAGAACTAAAATTAAAAAATAAAAACTAATTTACTAAATTACTAAAAAAATAAAAGTTATATTAAACTAATTTATTTGTTTTATGTATTTTGCTCTGTTTGTGTTTTCTTTAGAAGTTGGGCAATGTCGTATTATGATAGTTTTTAACATTTTGTTGACGTTTTATATTTTGTGATAGTTATTAATTATGTTTTAAATTTATAATTTATCTATAATGTATATTTTTATTAATATATGTTTAGAAAATATTAATATTAATAAAAAATAAAAAATAAAATAAAAAGATCTTGGCACCGCCAAAGGCGGTGCCTAGGCGGTCTTGGCGTTTGGAGGCATACGACCTCCCACCGACCGCCAAACGCCATTTGCACCCTTGGCATGGAGGTTGTGTATTGATTTCACCGAATTGAATGATGCATGTCCCAAGGACAATTTCCTACTCCCACACATAGATCAACTGGTGGATAGTACTGCAGGGCACAAGTTGATGACATTCATGGATGCTTTTACCGGATATCACCAGATTGCTATGCATCCCAATGATATGGAGCATATTACCTTATATTCAAATAAAAACATTTATTGTTGGGACATGATGCAATTTGGGTAGATCAATGCAGGAGCAACATATCAACGACTGGTGAATAAAATGTTTGATGAACATATTGGTCACACAGGGACTATATAGTCTTTAAAAGCATAAAGAAAGAAGATCATTTGGAGCACTTAAGACAACCCTTTGAAATTCTTCGCACCTATAACATGAAGCTCAATCCGAAGAAGAGCTTCTTCGGTGTGCATTCTGGTAAGTTCCTGGGGCATCTGGTAAGCCAGAGGAGAATTGAAGTCAACCCGTTAAAAGTTAAAGCCATTATGGATATGAAACTGCCGGATTCAATTCAAAAAGTACAACGACTCACTGGGTGTCTAGTGGCTTTATATCGATTTATTTCAAGATCAAACGATAGGTGTCAATGTTTCTTTGAAGTGATGAAGTTCAAAGAAGAATTTTAGTGGAATGACGATTGTCAACGAGCTTTCGAGCGAATCAAAGAATATTTGAGTAACCCTCAAATACTCGAGAAACCTCGATCGGGAGAGAAATTATATTTGTATATGGTTGTGTCTGAAGTGGCGATTAGCTTTGTCCTCGTTAGGGTAGAAGGAAAATTTTACCTTCCGATATACTATGTCAGTCCAGCACTTCAAGAAGTAAAAATTCGATATTCCCCCACCGAGAAGTTAGCCTACGCATTGGTGATGAGTACTAGGAAGCTGGATCCTTATTTTTATTATCATCAAGTGGAGGTACTCACTACTCTTCCTTTCAAGCAAATACTCCACCGATTAGAAACATGTGGTCGGTGCTTAAGTGGTCACTGGAGATTAGTCAATTCGGGATTACATATGCACCCCGAACTGCGGTCAAGGGCCAAGCACTCGCTGATTTTATTATAGAATTAACTTATCCGTAAGAGATGACAAAAGATTTACATCACCCATTGCACCTATATGTTTATGGGTCATCAACCAATGAAGCCGTCGGAGCAGTTGTAGTATTAATAAGCCCTGTCAGACAAGTTTTTACTTCAACAATTCGATTCAGTTTCCTCGTAACCAACAATGAAGCAAAGTATGAAGCCCTTATAGCAGGAGTGAGATTGGCGTTAGCTGTAGGAGTTAAAAAATTGTAGATTTTTTGTGACTCCCAGTTAATCATATCTCAGGTTTGAAGAGAATACGAAGTCAAATATGAACAAATGGTATTGTATCAAAAAGCTCATCTCATATATTTGTTTGATCAAGCCTACATTGAACAAGTTCCACGACTAGAGAACATACAAGCTGATGCTCTAGCCAGACTTGCGTCAAGTCAGGGAGTAACACAAATATCAGAAGTCATCATCACAAAATTGTTGAATCCATCGACTTTTGATTACGTAATAAATCAAATGTCAAGTGGGGGGCAGGATAAGGTACTAAGTGATGATGATTGGAGTACTACAATTGTGAAATATTTGTCAGATGGTGAGCAACCTCACGACTTGTGGTCAGCTATTCGTTTGGCAAAGCAGGCAACTCGATATACGATGATAGACGGACAGTTATTCAAAAGAGGGTTTTTTGTGCCATTAATTAAATGTGTCTTATTTAAAGAAGGCTTGGATATACTGGAAGAAATCCATGAAGGAATTTGTGGAAGCCATACTGGGGGCAAGCATAGGCAAATAAGACAATGAGACATGGATACTATTGGCCAACCTTATGAAAAGATGCAATTGCATTCGTGAAAAAATACCAAAAATGTCAATTGTCTGCCCGGAACGTGACAACTCATCCGAAAGAATTAAGTTTTGTCTATAGTCCATGGCCGTTTGCTAAGTGGGGGATTGATATAATTGGACCTTTACCGCCTAGGAAGGGAAATGTGTGTTTTGCAATTGTAGCAGCGGATTACTACACCAAGTGGGCAGAAGCCGAGGTGGTTGTAACAATTACTCAGGAAAAAGTTGTAAATTTCATCTGGAGAAACTTGATTTGTAGATTTGGTATTTTCCAATCAACTGTTACAGATAATGGACCACAATTTGACGGCAATAAAGTTCAGGAATTCTGCAAAACTTGGGGAATAAAGAAACATTACTCGGCCCCTTATTATCTACAATCCAATGGGCAAGTAGAAGTTGTGAATAAAATTATTAAACAAATATTGAAGGTTCATTTAGATGAAAAGAAAGGAAGTTGGTAGGAAGAGCTCCCCGAAACTTTGTGGTCATATCGAACTTCATATAGAACCAGTACTGGTGAAACACCTTTTGCAATGACTTTTGGGGTCGAGGCTGTCGTACCTATTGAGCTACAAAAGCAAACATGGAGGATAATTGTGTTTGATGAGGAAGCCAACGATGAAGCAATAGTCATAGAGAGATTGTTTGGAAGAAAAGCGTATGGTGGCGGAATCTCGAAATGCGAAATATAAACAGAGAGTGGAAAAATACTACAACTCTCAAGTCAAAGAGCATCAGTTTGAAGTGGGAGACCTTGTTCTGAAAAAAGTGTTAGTAATGCCTACGAGAGTTTTTGGCCCGATGTGGAAAGACCATTAGTGATATGCATGAGTTGGCCTAATGGGACTTATGATCTTGAAGACCTTGAAGGCCAACCTTCACCTTACACTTGGAACGCTGCTCATCTTAAGAAGTTCTATCAGTAAAAGAAGCATATGTATATTAGGTGTAAGTATGTACAAAAAGCAGCAGGTTGCTCGATGTTTAATATATTATTAGTTGTTTGTCTTTTAAAAGATGTTTGATTTAAACGTTACAGCTTGAATTTGAGACGGATTGCTTACAATAACGTAGTCAACAAAACATCCTTGAATGAAAAGGGCGTAATGACAATAAATGTCCACTTATATGAAGCATAGCAGAGATATCCTATACAATATGGAAATAAGGTCATAGAAGACCCAAGGTTAAATGTAAAGGATAATCAGCTCATTGCTATGAAAATTGAACCCACAGTTGATAGAAACATAAGACGGAAAGGAAATATCCTAAAAACAAATCAATATATAAGCAGTAACAAAATAGCGGACACTTTGATAAAAATAAGCAAGCATAGTACGATTATATATCATCCGATTCAAAGCAAAAAAAGCAAAATATTGACCAAAATAACAAGCGAATAAAGCAAAGAAAGCATCCAGTTCAAAGTTTGGCTATTACATCACCAAATGAAAATAAACAAAACCTGGATAACATATAGAGTTCAACATACTGTAAAAACAAATGGCTAGTCAGAAGCCGAATGAGTAGTAGTATCAGGGACAGAAGTGACGATGTTAGGAGTCACCACAGTAGTAGAAACTGGAGCAACTAACTCAACTCCAGATGTAGGAACAACAACCACCTCAGGAGTAATCACGGAAGTGGACACATTAGTTGGGAAAATAAAAGACATACTTTGATCACCAGGTGGGGTATTGAGAAGTGGCATGCTAATAGTCTAATCCCCCTCTAGTCCTTCAATCTTAGCCCTTTCAGTATAAACTGCACCTTCGGGCAAAACATAAAGATATCTACCCCAAGCTCGGGAAGATCCCCGATCGAAGAGGCTCGTCAACTCTATGAGGATTGGCGGCAACGAACTCCTCAAACTCTTTCTAAGTTGAATCGAATATACTCTAGTTGTGCTTCGCGGCATGACGTATAACTCGAAGGCACTCTGCGAAAGCACAAATGAAACCAGAAGTGGAGTAATTCCCAGCGTGCTCCTGCATCTCCATGGCAGTGTGCAATGTCGTCCTCTCTCAAGTCAGACGGTGCACTTCCCTATCAGCCTGCTCGTGTTTATTGCTCCATTTAAAATACAGCTGGCGCATCTCCTCATTTCCTTCTTCGAGAATATCTTTGTCATGCTTCAGCTGCTCTATTTCCTTGGCCTGCTCAGCAACGGTATCAACTTGCCTCTTATAATTGCGAATAGCATTCTTCTCCGCTTCCACATCACTTTTTGACTTGTTCGCCGCTTGCAATCTCTTTGCGAAAGTCCTCATTTTCCCCCGTTGCATCTTACGTCTTTCGCGCTCAACACTAGCCAGCTGCTCCATCACTCGTTGAGCATTGATAGCAATGCTACCGGTAGAAATAGCCATCATCTGAACGTGCGCTGAGCATTGATGTTATTCTCTCCAAGACTAGTCCATCCTTACAAACATTAAGGTCAGCAATATCTTCAAAGAGCGAGAACATGCAAAGTGGTGGAGAAGATCACGAATGAGCTTCAGATCGATACCTTCAAAGGAAAAAAACGTCTAAAGCATTAACACCATAATTTAGTAAAAATTCATCGATAAAGATATTATGACTACGTACTCATCATGCTTGGAGAGATACCAACCCATATACGTACGTGATATCTTGGGGTTGACTACGAGGTTTAGGGGGAGATGGTGATTTTCGAGTAAAAGCCCCAGGAGTAGCACTAGAAGCCTTGGCCTTTTTGAAGGCTAACTTTCCTTATCCCCACCGACTGCAGACCCATCCCCTCGTTTGAGACGATGGGAACTCTTCTCTTTCTCAGTTCATGGAGGCTGAGGAGGTAAGTTAGTTTGTGTCGACTGGCGGGTATTAACACGTGGAGCTGGTAGCTCTTCTGGAGCAATAGCGCTCGAAGGTGCCTTCGATGACTGCCCTTCTTCCAAGGCACCCATCTTCTGGACTTTGATAAGAGTACGCGGAGGATCAACTTTCTTACGATCAACGGGCTTCATAGCGTCCAACTTTCAAATCAGTCGATGGAAGGCAGGAAAAACAATGAACTCAGGACCTATAAAAAAACATTAAAACAACTGTAAGACGGGTTAATCAAAATGTATGAATGTATACTTTTCCACCTTCAGGTGTGATAGGTCTGCCAAGATGACGAGGAAGAGTGATTAAGCAAGCCAGTTGACGACTGTGCTTCTTGAGTAATTGATTAACGTCCCGATCTTCCTCGTTCCTTAAGATTGGTGAGATTCAAAGCATATCAAAATCCATCTGAAAGAGCCGAACTGTCCCACGCAAGAGGCTCGGGTCCTACAATAGCAAAAAAATATTAATATTAGATTTATTTGATCAAAATTCATAAGATTGATATAACACTCACGCTGAAAATCTCCATAACCCTCAGGCAACTCAATTCCCGGTGCCTTCCAACTACAACCAATAAACACAAACTAAACTTTCCAACTAGCAACTTTATTTGGAACTCCTTTAATCAATTTCAGTCCGAGTCGGCCCTTTCGATAGTACCTGTTGGTCCCGAAACGAGTAAATCAGTGTATGGGGGGAATACACTGATGTCAGATTTTCCAAAAATCTTTAGAAAATGCTCTTACACACTCAGTCAGGAAGACCCTGATAATACTCACTAAACTGACAGTCCGCAGGGGCAGAAGGGACGAATCAGTAAGGAGTCAGATAGGCTGAGTATGAGTGTTGTGCTCGGAAGCTCAGTAGAGATAACAAACCTACTGACTGCTCTGAAGCGAGTCAGTTGGACTACTGTCTCAGTAAGCTAGAGTACGTGCGGAATGTGAGCCCTTAAGTTCTACTCGTTTTAATTCCTAAAAACGTTTTCTCTGACTTTGCTTAGAAAGGGTGGTTAAGGCTGGTGCACAAGATTCAATGTCAGAAGAATTGAGTTCTCCTGACTTTTAAAAGCTTATGCAAATGCTCAGTTTACAATGAATGACAGTTATGATCCTGAACAAGAATGTAAATCAGCACACAAGGGGCTTTTTAACGTGGTTCGGAGATAACCCACTCCTACATCCACGGCCTGATTTAACAGGAAGTGATCCTCTTCCACTGACGAACAGAACTTGAATTTTACGTGCCAAGGGACACGAGTAGCTTCCTTCCTCTCTAAGGAACTTAGCCCCTGGGTGGTTTTACAAGTCTCAGTCCTTCCTAACCAACCTTCCTTACAACCTGAGGGGTTTGGTGTTCTGTTTCCAACTACGGATAGCCCTAGCAATACAAAGCAATGTTAAAGATTAGAGCTATCAATCTAAGCAAGATATAGAGTGAATCCTAATACAACACTAGGGAATTTTAATACTTTAGAGTGTTGTTCAAAGTATGCTTTGAGTGCTTGGATTCTTGAGATGCTTTCACTTGGAAATTTCCTGTAACCTTGAATGGGTGCAAGGTCCTCTGTATTTATAGGCAGATTTGAAATAGATCCGTTGGAGGAGATCCACCCAAATCTTCCTATTTTAGGGTTGTTGCAGGCTAGATGTACTAGTTGACCTTTTTCCAATGCTTAATCTAGAAAAATTCTGTCCCGCCGCCTGCAACACTGAGACGCATTGAATGCCGCATTAATTGCTGCGCAGACTTCGTACATGCGTGTCGATTGACGATTGGCTCTCCGTACAAACGGCTAATTGTTCGTCTAACACTTTGTCCTTCCTCGTACATTTAATCTCCGAGTCTATTGTCATTTACTCAGGATAAATGTTTGTCTTTATGGAGTCCACTTACATTCTCTTTGTCTCAGGTGTTAACATAAATGTCAATTGTCCCATAGCATAAGTAACCTTTTTTATTCGGACTTACATGTATCAGTAAATGATACAATGCCCAAGTCAGGTCTTATGAGCATTAAGCTCAGCCTGATAGGTTACCTTTGCCCTTCACTGACTAAGTTCTAACCTGAGCATGCTTAGTGTACTCAGTAGAAACATCAGTCAGTGGAATATTCTGGATTGTCTTCAAGACAGATCTTCAGGTCTTCGGACTTTAGCTTCAGTTCAGGCAATCTTCAGACTGACTCTGACCACTTCTGCTTGAATTGCATATCTAACTTCAGGCAATTGGGTTGACTCCAATATTCTTCAGTCTTCAACACGTTCCCCCTGAACTGAATCCCTAACCTGACTAATCCTGATCTAGACAATCCTGACAACTGTACTTAGGCAAATCATCAGGGGTTTTGGGATCTAATCAAAATACTCAGATTGTCCCAACAATTTCCCCCTTTTTGATGATGCCAAAACCCTTAAACAAATTCCTAACCATCTATACAATCAACTGACAACAGTTAGTGAAGTAGCTCAGTACCTCCTGACAAGCTAGGCACTTAGTCTATAAGATGAAAACAAGGAAAGGGTTAGTACAGTTCTTGATAGGGATGCAGAAAAGTAAGGTCAGGAGTCAACAAGAAATTGTACTTAGGAAAACAAATAACTTCATTAGATATTCAGAGAAAGGTACAAGAGATCCTGAAGCTATTACAAGTGTTTTCCTGACAACTAACTCCTGAAGCTCTATTCTTCATCTGCATTCCCCTTGGTGTGCGGAATTTCGTACATGTCCAACACGCGGAACAAGATCTGATCCATCTTGCTCCTGTCACTCAGGGCATTCACCACTCTTCCAATCCTCACTGCCTCCTCCTAAGTGGCTGGCCTATCCAGTTGCTTGGACTTCCCATGGAGAGGTGGTGGATACTTGATGAATTCTGGAGGAACAATCTCTACACCTGCTGTGTAAGTAAATCTGATAATATCAATCCAGAGATCAGGGTGCTCCTCTGACATCCAGTGATGGAGGATGACATCTTTGTCTTCCTTCAGGTCGTCCCAGACCCCCACCACATAATACAAGTATGACCACCGATTCTGGATTGGAAACCAATTTTCCAACATCTCCACCGTAACGAATTCCTCGACTATCTTCGCCTGGGGAGGGCCTTGATCTGGAGCAACCACCAAATTCCTCAGAGCCTTCTTCGGAGATCCTGAAGCAACTTTCTTCTGCTTCTCAATCTACGAAGTCAGGTACTCCGCCATGTCCTTCAATCTTTGGATCTGACTGAGCAGCAAAATCTCCCTCATCTTCGCTTTCAACTCCGACTCAGTCATCTCCTTCTTCTGAGTGGTTGACCCCGGATGCATCGCTTCCTCCATCTCCGCGAAAAGAGGATTCAGGGAGGGATCCTCAGAGGACTGCTTCTGCCTCTTTAGATCTAATTCAGGTTCAGCAGGGGTCTCTTACTCAGCGGTAGCAACTAACCTCGTTCTCTTCCTTTCAGCAGCTTTCAATTCAGGGGGGAAGATCTTCTTCTTTCCTTTGCCAATTTGCTTCCCTCCTTCCCCCTTTTTGACATCATCAGCATTGAGCTTCTTGACAATGTCTTCTACTGATTTCGCTAGGATGCTGAAGTCATTGGCCACGTCGTGCTGCTTTCCCTGAACTTCTCCAACCTGACCGCATATAATCTTCAGGTCCAGTCCCAACAGTTGGATGGCCTCATGATGCTCCTTTTTCAGTTGAGACTTTAGAACTCCGAATGTTGACTTGACCTCAACAGAAGCCGTAGTACTGACTTTTATTTTAAGCTGATCTACTTTAGAGTCCAGAGCACCCTGAGCCTGCTTTATCTCTGCTGAAATTTCACTCCGGATTCCAGCCTTCACATCCTCCTTAAGCTGAGCCAGCCTAGCATCGATCAATTGACTCGTTCTCTCTTTCATCTTCTGATCGATGATCTTGGTCATCTTCGAATCTTGCTCAGCTAGGGCATCAGAGGTCAGCTTCTTGCAGGCGTTGAGAGCCTCCGAAGCTTGTCCAGCGATAGTGGCGACCTCTGCTGCGTGATGGGTTCCAAGGAGTGAAAGCCCATCGACAATCTCCTGATCCATCTGAGTCTGGTCCAGATCCAGTGTAATACCCCGAACCAAAAATTGTCCTAAGGAATTAAATAATAAAATTATTTATTTTATGAGCAAATATATGTTTTCAAGTTCACAATTTTTAGGTAAACGGACGAGCATCCTGAGCCGGAAGCACTCCTAGCACTTTTTAAAAAAAATTAAGGTTAGAAATATATTTTCCTAAATGTCAGACTTTTAAAGTAAAGAATATATATATATTGTTGGTCCCTAAAGAAGACTTTGAGTCTTCTTGTTTTGAAAATCAGCTGAGTGCGCAGTGTCTTAGTGCGGAAACGTTTTTAGTTAAATCATTTTAATGAAAACCTTTTATTTAGTGCAGCAAGTTAGAGCAATAAAATAAGGTAAATAAAAACACAAGATTTATAGTGGTTCGGACCAACTGTCCTACATCCACTCTCCTCAATCCAACTTGGAGTTGAGGGGCTCTCTTACTCACTTACTAACTCCCTTAAAACCTTCGAGAGAAATCTCTCTTATAACTTGTTAGTGCAAACAGCCTTGCAACTAACTGATCGACTTCTACAAAGTCTTACAAATGAATAATAAAGTATAATGAGTGTGTTTGTGTACAGAGGAAAAAGTGCAGCCTATCTGCTAGTGTAATCGCGCGTAGGAACGTTGTTATTTTTCTCTCTTGTACTCATATTTATAGGTATAAAAAACTAGCCATTAGAGTTGAGTAGGATTTGAAATCCCTATAAATATGTAATCAATCAATCAGAGTGATTGATTGATTCTTGATTTCTAGGTTGATATCTTTCCATCTTTGGCTTGATCTTCAATCTGATTGACTTGATTGATTGCCTATGATTCTGGAAATCTTCTAGCCGTTACTGTGATCTTGTCCTCTTGATATGATTGACTTTCTGTAAATAGATCTTCTAAGCAACTGCTTCAGACGACCTTAACTACTGCTGGTGGTCCTCGTCTGATATGTTCAGGGCTCAGCTGGTATGTTGAGTCATAGCTGTCCTGAACGTATCTCAGCTGATCTGAGTGCTCCTCTGCTGATATGGTCTCGTCTGATTTCGGCACCTCAGCTTTTCTGACATCAGCTGACCTGGATCTCAGCTGATCTAACCTCAGCTGATATGACATCAGCTGACTTGACATCAGCTGACCTGACCTCAACTGATCAGCTAACCTCCCAAGATCAGCTGGTTTTAATGGCATCAAAAAATAAGGGATTTCCCAACATATATATATATCTATTTTCTTTCAATCCGAAATTTATACATGTTATAAAATATGATAACAAATGTCAATAATGACAATCTTATCTTGTCTAAATAATTTTACTATATCAAAATATAGTCAAACGAAGCATTTAAAACAAATATGGAAAAATTAATACTTACGAAATATTTATTACAACGTATAAATACGGTCATTTAAAATAGCCGATATTTATAATATTTTTTGTATCATCAAAATGTGTTCCCTTTACGACCAAATAATACAGTTTATATCAAATGCGTGTAGTAAATACAAGTGGTAAATAAAATATTGTACAAAAGTAAAAAAATCCAAGGGTTTAATAATAAAGAAAAAAAAGGGAATTACCTCACGTTTTCTTTTATCAGCCACACATCATACATACTCTTTCAGCAAGTATCTTACGTGCTCCCTTAGCAGATGCAAACTTACTCCCCTATATAAATATACCTACAACTCAAACAATGCCATTCCAATCACCATGGCAGTATCTCTCTCTCGATCTATTCTATTTTTTTCCCTCTCCATAAAATCATGATTGAAGAAACCTTCCTCCATCATCTTTGAGTAGCCAAACCATCAGTAGTTAGCAAGGAACTTTCACTCAAGACAACAAACTAAGAAGAAAACTACAAAGGTAACACCTACAAATGTTCTATGTACATATATATCTCGAATTTTAGACCGTTTCTCATGTTTTGATGCTCAGAAAATTAAGAAACTTTTTCTGTGACTTCTTATATGACTTAACTACGTTCTGTCCAAATTTTGTGGTGTTTTGAATTAGTATTACAGAGTTATGAATTTTTGAAGTCATAGTTTTTTTTCCCGATTGAACCTGTGGTGAGTGATTTTATTTAATTTGTTTTTATAGTTCTAGCCGTAGGAAAATTATGAAAATTTTACTACATGACAACTTGATGATGGAATATAACATATCCGAATTTCAGGGCCATCGGAGTTGATATGAAGGACAAATAAAATCCTAAAGTTGACTCATGTAAAATTGGACCAAAACTCTGACACCTGTATATGAGGACCAAATCTATATATTTTAAACAATTCAGAAAATTATGAAATTTTGTGTGTTCATCCTCCAGTGAGATGTCTAAAACATATCCAAAATTTAAGATGAATCAAGCCAAAATTAAGGATATACAAATTTTCTAATTTAAGGTGTCATGTACTGAATAGACTGGTGAGCAGTAACTTTAAGTTGTTGTTTTTCATATTTGTAGTCATGATAAAATTATGATATTTTTACTGAGTAATATATATTAATGATAAACTACAACCTGTGTAATTTTCGTGATCATCAGACTTAGGAATAGAGAGAAATAATTTTCTGAAAATGATGTGTTCAGCTTCAAATGATTTCTGTGATGCATAGATTAATTGGCTTGATTTCTATATTTCTAGCGACCAGAAACTTATGAAATTTTATGTGGATGTTCTAATTGAAGTATACTATATTCTTGCAAAGTTTTGTGATTTTTGGAGTTGATCCTGAAGAGATATCGATTTTTGAAAAACATGTTTCCAGATTGTACCTTTGTCAATATTTTACTTGAGTTATCATGTTGAATGAATCATTTTCTGTGAAGTAAAACTTTTATCATGATTTACACTTGTTAAAGAGTCACCATGTTCAATTTTATAATTTTTAGAACTTTATAAGTATTTTTAATTCAATTTTGTTTAGATTAAGAAGCAATGGTGTAGCTGAAAACATGCGGAAAAAAGTAAGGGGTAAATTTCGTAAGGTCCAAACTAGCTACTTTGAACACGTATATCTCTTACCTCGTTTGTTAATAAAATAAAATAAAAATATGCTAATAGCCTTGAGCTAGAGTAGTATAAATCTGCGAAATTTGACATTCATAGGATCCATATCTTAGGAGAAATAAATGTTTGAAAATGAAATAAAATGCAAGGAAACATTGTCTCATTTTCAAAAAAAATGAAAATATAATTTTTTTTTCATATTCTTTTAGTATTATAACAAATCATATTTATGTAGTGTATATGCTTATGTGTTATTATAACAAAAATTGTGAATTTTGAAAGTGTCTGAGTAGCTGTAAAACAAGTTGCGACGTTTCTTTATTTATTATGTCAAATTTGATAAGACTTATACTTAAACTTATTTTCTTTTAAGACTCGAAATATATATTCTTATTCCATGTATGTTAATATACAATTCTACAAGTTGTTGTGTTTTATTTTGTAGTTTAAATGCTTGTAATAAAATTGTGAAAGTTATAGAAAAGTTAAAGGACTAAAATGAAAAGAATCTCACAAACTAAATTTATTCGCATTGTTGTTAAGTCAATTTATAATGTACATGCTTCAATTTACTTAACTGTCTAATTTATTAGTTATTTACAAGCTTATTTATTTATAAAAAAAAAACGTGTTGAACTTATAAACAATTTAATTAACCTTTTGACGAATACTTATTCTAATAAACGTTTGTTGTAATATAAGTGTGTAATTTTGTTATATTCCGGTTTAAATGCAAATATTCCTAAGTATGTGTTTTTTATGGTGCTCTTGAATAAACATAAACGTACTAGAACTTATAATTTCAAAGTATAATTGATTTACAATTAAATCAACATTTTAGTTTCTAAAATCATTGAAGAAATAAAGCTTGATGTCCTTGTTAAACTTATGAATATTTGTGACCAACTACATATTACATTTTAAGAAAGAAGTAAAGCTTTATAAAAAGTCTTTGAATTAAAAGACAATCGGAATTTGTAAATGGATTAACATAATTAAAGAACAACTATGTGAAATAAATATGATCACTAAAATGTAAGAAAATTGTGCTATGTGAAGTGCGGCACAAGTCAGAGCTCGGACGTGTCTACATGCTCTTAAGTTTCAACCTATTTCGAGAAGTTTGTAACTTTATCTTTAAAAGTTAAAAGGTGGGTGACACTATCCGTATTAGCTGAAATGTTATATAGACTGTTGGTATATTCCTAAAGCATACTAACAAAATATGAATCTGGAATATATTTATAAGAATACAAGCCTAATAATCTCATCAGTCGGGGCAATACTTCCTAGCGTACCCCAAGTTGTACGACTATGGTAAGTTGTCACAGTATGAGCATGATTTCGTCAGTTGGGACAATACTGCCTAGCGTACCCCAAGTTGTACGACTATGGTAAGTTGTCATAGTACGAGCATGATTTCGTCAGTTGGGACAATACTACCTAGCGTGCCCTAAGTTGTACGGCTACAGTAAGTTGTTACGGTACGAAAATTTGTCAATCGGGACAATACTGCCAAGCGTACCCCGAGTTGTACGACTATGGTAAGTTGTCACAGTACGAACATGAGAACCGTCAGTTGGGACAATACTGCCTAGTGTACCCCAAGTTGTACGACTATGGTAAGTTGTCACAGTACGGAATGCAAGATATCTTCGATGACCAAAAGCTTAAACCAATCTTAATACTTAAACTGGGAAGGGGTAAAACTCTTAACAGTTTCAGGATCATGTAAATCTGTATAAGAGCGTACGGGTTGCCTACTGAGATTTTATCTCACACCCCAATTATAATTCTTTCAGGTTACGAAGAAGAGGGGTTGGAGCTGCAGCAGTGACACTAAACCTCCATATAACCTATGATGCTATATATATACATAACTACTAAAATAAATATATAATATTTCTACAATGACAAATTTAAAATATGATGCCGAGTAATGGTCCTTTATAAATTACTCAATGAATATGTTATAAGAAACTGTTTATCTTCAAGTCATTACTTTTCTTATTAAAGAACTTTAATTAACCAATTTATATATGATTTTTCGCTGCAAAGTATTTCTTTCACACATATTATTTTATTTCAAAAAGAAAATTTTAAGCTCGAATTTTTTAGTTACTAAGTGACGGTCCGAGTTCAGAGTGCTTTAAGCGTCAAAGGCTAGCATTCTGGATCCGGGGTGTTACATCCAGCTTCTTCAGGCGATCGTTGATCAAGTCAGCATAAAGACCAAACCGACGAGTCTTTGCTTCAACCAAGATTACATGCCTATGCATGTTGTTTAGAGCTCTTAAGGAGTTTACAGCCCACAAGTTCTGCCTTTGGATCTTTCCTCCCGGAACTTAGACCAGATCATGTGGACCCTCTCCTGAAGCCTCAGCAGTCCCGGGTCCGAGGAGTGCTTCATTGGCCGGTGCACTAACCCCTTCAGTCACACCTTGCTGATCAGATTCAGTAATCACAACAATCTTCTTCGCCTTCACCTTCTCATTCTCCGTCTCTGTCTCCACATCTTGAACAACTCCCTTATCAGCCTCCGGAACTATAGCCATTTCCATCCCTTCCCCTTCATTCCTTTCCGGCTCAGCGACAGCAACCTCTGGATATATATTCCTGACCGTTTGCACGAAATCAGGAATCTTGACAAGTTGGTTTAGGGAATTGACTTCAAAGGCGTCGAAAAGTGTCGCCTCTTCATCAGCAAGCTTATCCCATTCTTTCTTTTCGCCAAGAATGGCGAGCTCAGGAAATGTTGCTCGTCTGATCAGAGCATATGTGCAGAGTTGCACCACTTCTTCCCTTTGAGCGTCCGATAGATCAGGGAATCGCCTTTCCACCATATTGCAGGCCTGATTCCGGGCCAAAATTTCAAAATCAGTTAGACTGTCTTGGTCAGGCGCTGGAAATCTCCAAGGAGCCTCAGTCCGCTCCTCTCCCTTCTCTTCCACCTTCTCATCCACCTTCATCCCTTCACCCTCATTTCCTTCATCACGTTTCTCCTCCTCTTCAACCTCAGAAGCGGGTTTCCCCTGAGCGGGTTCCACCTGACCTTCTTCAAAACAGACCTCTTCTTCCTGATAGTCCGCAACCATGGAGTGTATCTGAACATCTGCAACATCTTGTTCATATACAAAGGCTGGTGCTGAAGGTGCGATTTTCAAAACGGCAGTAGTAGGGGCCATCTCTTGAATATTCTCATCACAATGCCCTTCCAGATTCGCCTGCTGAACTGTTTTTTCCTTCTCCTTTTCCGAATTTTCGGCCTCAGCTAGCTTCCTATACTTAAAGATCAGAGTCTGCTTAGTCTTGGTCTCAAAGGGCTTAGCAGTCTTCACCTCAGCCGATTTGGGGGCTTTCACCTCAGCAGGCTTGCTCACCTGAGCTTCACCTGAGCCTGCCTGCTCGCCTGAGCCTTGACTTCAGAAGTCGTGCTCGTCTGAGCCTTTTTCGAGGTTTTCTTCTTTTTCTTGGCATCATCAGACAGTGATCGGAAGAGGATAACTCAGGCAGGAATAGTGATGGCATGAGAAACATCGACATCCCCAATAGTCAGTTTCTCAATCATCAAAGAGAGCTTGGTTCCGTAATGCACATGTTTCTTGAAGGATGCCTACCCTTCCGGAGAATATTCAATCTTCTTTGTCTCCACGATCAGCTCCTGAAGGAAATACTCCTCCCAGTTGAGCTTCGGATCACCACCATGCTGCACTGCCATCATGATATTCAGTTTGGGCCTAGATATCTGCTCCAACCCACCAACGCAACCCATCACACTCTGACTTGTCAGATCATAGAAGTGTATGGGCGTTGTCCTGAGCATGAATTTATTCAGCCTAGCCTTGACTAAGGGTACTCCGTCACACAGAGAGTTCAGGTAGTCTTGCTCATGCCCCATCCCATTCTCCTGGGGAACTTTTCCAGTGCAAGGAAGATCAAAGGTGGCTTTGATCATCTTCCTGATGTTCACTGTGGTCCACTTCCTCTGAATCACAGTTTCTCCCTTCACATCAGCACTGAAGGATGTAGGGATGCAAGTCTCCCATTCACCATTCTTGTTCTCCTTCATCTTTAAATAAAAGGAAGCAACAAGATGAGGGTAGAGTATGTCTGGTTTCATGGTAACCCAGTTGAGAATCCCAACATTCTTGAACATTTCACGAACGGGGACAATTTCTTGGTGATTTGAGAAGAAGTCTGCAACTGGCTCGAAAACAACCTGTTCCCTTAAATGAAAAAGGTTATCAAAGAAGGAGTTTGCTGATGGAGACAGCATTGATGAATGCTTGGAAGAAGAAGAAGAGTTGCAGAGAGAGAAATAGCAAGAAAATATTGCGTAAAGGATGTAATGTCAATACATTCTTCTATTTATACTAAAAAATTAGTTTAATCGGGCGACTCAGATGAAATGACCTTAGAAATTCAACGGTTGAGATTAAAGCGGAAAAATGCTTGTACGTGGATTGAGCCGTTCCAGCTTTCAAAGATCATGATTCAAAAACTTTATTGGAAAATGTTCCTGCCCACTTTGCATTAAATGCGCGTCAGAGCATGTCTATATTTAATTCAAATAATTGTATTAAATAATAACTGAATATTAAATGAACGGCTGGGATTATAAGATAAAAATCTTTGATTTGACAATACGACAGACAAGATCAAGAGATGATGCGAGCAAGATATGATGACTAAATAAATCAGGAAAAACATACCATTCGGTCAGATATAGTCATCTGACTGATACCACTTATGACCTATCAGGGTGACAAGCCCTGAGTTCCGTGTCCTGAACCTAAATCATCCTAAACTGAACATCTTCTCTTAATGTATGTTCCCCCTGACAGCCATCCATTCTCTCTCTACAAAACATTCCTCCTTATCCTGAGTTAGTCATTCCCCCTGACCTTGTTCACTCTTGAACTCAGATTCAAACTGAATCTTCTAAGTCAGAGTCAAGGAGTCCTAACTCTACTGAGAACTCAACAAACCTGGTTTCAAGCAAAGCCTTAGTCAGGATGTCAGCTCTCTGCTTGTCAGTAGGGATCATCTCCATCCTTATATCCTTCTTCTCAACATGATCTCTTATAAAGTGATGTCTGATGTCTACATGCTTACACCTTGTGTGTAAGACTGAGTTTTGGGATATGGCTATGGCACTGTTATTGTCACAATAAATTGGAACTTTAGTGGCCTCTACTTGGTAGTCTCTCAGTTGTTGCTTCAACCAAAGGATTTGGGAGCAACAACTGCCTGCCGCCATATACTCAGTCTCAGTTGTAGACGTTGCAACAGTTGTTTGTTTCTTAGAAAACCAAGAGATCAGTTTGCTCCCTAGAAACTGACATGTGTCTGTAGTTGATTTCCTATAAATCCTACAGCCTCCATCATCAGCTTCAGAATACCCTGTCAGTTCTAGGTTATCATCAGAGGGATACCAAAGTCTTAAATTGACTGTACCCTTCAGGTATTTCAAAATATTTTTGGCACTTTGCACAAACTCCAACTGCATAGGTGATGTCAGGACGACTTCCAGTCAGGTACAACAACAAACCAATCAGTGCCCTATATTCAGTCTGATCTACTGAGGTCCCCTCCTTGTCAGGATCTAGCTTCTCGTTTGAGTTCATGGGAATACGTGAGAGTTTGCTGGACTGAACTCCAAACTTCTGAATCAGGTCCCTCGAATACTTGGACTGATTGATGAAGATTCTGGAGTCAGTTTGCCTGACCTGAAGACCTAAGAAGAAGTTCATCTCTCCCATCATTGACATCTCGAACTTCCCCGTCATCAGCTTTGAGAATTTCTCACAAAGCCTCAGGTTCGGCGATCCAAAAATAATGTCATCGACATAAATTTGGACCAAGAGGATGTCCTCTCCTTCGGATATCCTGAATATGGTCCTGTCTACTATTCCTTTCACGAACCCATGGTCGATCAGGAATTGGGAGAGTGTATCATACCAAGCTCTAGGAGCTTATTTCAGGCCGTAAAGTGCTTTCTTCAGGTGATACACCTTGTCACCAACTTCAAACCCAGGAGGTTGCTCCAAAAAAACCTCCTCGTTCAGAATTCCATTCAGGAAAATGCTCTTGACGTCCATCTGATACACCTTAAACTTTGTAAATGTTGCATAAGCCAAGAACAGCCTGATTGCCTCTAGCCTTGCGACCGGAGCGAAGGTCTCATCATAGTCGATCCCTTCGGCTTGAGAGTAACCCTTAGCTACCAGTCTGGTCTTGTTCCTGACAACAACATTCTTCTCATCCCTCTTGTTCTTGAAGACCCACTTGGTGCCAATAACATGTTGACGCCTAGGTCTTCTACTAACTTCCAAACATGATTCCGCTCAAACTGATTGAGCTCATTCTGCATGGCTACGATCCAGTTGGGTCCAGCAAGAGTTTATTATATGTTCTTAGGTTCCTGATCAGACAGGAAACAACAAAACATAGCGCTTTCGCATGGAACAACCTTGTCCTGACTCCCTCATTGATATCACCAATGATATCTGCCAATGATTGATTTGTTGACTGGAGCACTGGGAGTAGCTGACGACGTTCCCTCACCTGATCCTGAAACGTTAGTCTCAATAATAGGCAAAGAAGGGGAACGAGCAAGAACAAGGGACACTGAGTCATTCCCTGAGGGTTGTCCAATGTTAGGGACATTGTTTCCCCTACAGAGTTGGACTCAATAACTGTCTCAGGTGCAGAAGCATCATCACTGACAGTCCCTACCTCCGGTTGAGTCTGAGACTCAACATTCTCCGAGGCTAGGGTTTACTGAGGGTTGGCCTGAGGTCCATCCTGATCGTCATTATCATCCCATCCTATGGGAGCATGCGCAAGCTTGACCTTGAACTCAGGATTTTGCTTCAGGCTCAGTCTTGTCACCCTCTTGATAACCCCCTCAGTGTCAGAACTTGGAACCTATTTTCTACGCACCGATACAGTCTCATCAAACACAACATGAGGTGTTTCCTCCACACAAATGGTCCGACAGTTTACACCCTGAAGGCTTTGCTGAATGAAGAGTATCCTAAGAACACTCCCTCATAAGACTTGTTATCAAAGGCTTTCAACTGGTCTTTCCCATTGTTTAGGATGAAACACTTACACCCAAAGATATGGAAATAAGAGATGCGAGGCTTCCTCTTGTTCCACATTTCATAGGGTGTCTGAGCATGTTTTTTGTTCAGCATAGATCGGTTCTGAGTGTAGCAAGCAGTGTTGATTGCTTCAGCCTAGAACTTCTTGGGTAGTCCTGACTCAGCCAACATGGTCCGGGTAGCTTCCTTCAGCGGTTTCTTCTCTCAGCTACTCCGTTCTACTACGGAGTCCTAACTGCAGAAGTCTCATGAGTAATACCAAGGTCAGTACAAAAATCTGTTATATAAGAGTTAATAAACTCCGTTCCCTGATCAGATCTGATCCTGACGATGCTCTGACCCTGTTAAGTACTCAACTTCTTGAGTAACTCTGGAAGTTTGACTTGAGTCTCCTTCTTGTTCAGTAAGAAAATCACCCATGTGTACCTGGAATAATCATCAACAACAACAAGGATATATTTTCTACCATTCATGCTGATAGGAGTAATCGGACCAAAGAGATCCATGTGCAGGAGCTGAAGTACTCTGTCAATTGAGAAGGCATCTTTCTCCATGAATGAGGCTTTGGTTTGCTTGCCTTCCTAACATGCTCCGCACATTTGGTCTTTGCTAAAAACTTCATTAGGTAGACCTTTTACAAGAGAAAATTGAGAAATTTTGTTACTAATCTTGAAGTTTAAGTGGCTCAGGCGCTTATGCCAGAGCCAACTGAGTTCGGAGGAACTCTTAGCAACCAAACAAGTTTCAGGAGAGCTGCTTTGAAAGTCAGCAAAATAAACAGTGCCTCTCCTGACACCTGTAATAAGAACCTGCCTTGTAGATTTGTCTTTCACAAGGCATATATTCGAGGTAAATTCTACACTAAATTCACGGTCACAAAACTGACTGACATATAGAAGGTTATGCCTAAGACCCTCTACATAGGATACATTAAGCATTTTAATAGAACCAACAACAAGAGTACCAAGCCCTCTAGTGAAACCCTTAGAGTTGTCACCAAAGGTAACCTGCGGGCCATCCTGAGCTATGTAGTCCTGAAGGAGATCACGAAGTCCGATCATGTTCCTGGAACAGCCTGAATCTAGGTACCAATCCTTCTTCTTCTTGTAGCCCGCAGCGACCTGAAAAGAATCAGGCCTCAGGTACCCATCTAGTATTGGGTCCTACAGAGTCAGCCATACCCTTCGGGATCCAGATCTGTTTAACAATTCTGATGACATCAGAAGTGTAAACCTGTCTCCCTAAAACATCAACATACACTATCCTCTTCTTCCTGGGTGCCTTGGAAGTTGAGGGTGTATGAGTGTCAGCCTGAGGTTCAGGAGCCATGGATTTCTTCTTGGGGGCTGGCCTCCTGTTCCTCCTTGGCCTGGGTGCAGCGGGCTGAGGTGTGTCCTAGGAAGGAGCTACTCGAGCCTGACCTCTAGGCACACGAGGTCTGGCCTGAGCGTTATCGGAGTCAGGTCTCAGTTGCCCTTTAGGAGCCACCTGGTGAGTCCCTCTCCTAGGAGGATTGAGACGTCCCTGATGGGCCGTGTCCCCTGTCTGAGGCTTCTGGACCTTAGTATCCCTTGGCTTTGCCTGAGGCCTCCTCTGGCCTGTATTCCTTCCACCTTGAGTTTTCTGAGGCTGAGCCTGAGAAGTACTTGGGGCAGAGTTCCTTGAGGCATGAGGGTTCCTAGGATGAGCCTTGGGATCCCCTTGGCCTATCTTCTTCGGCTCCTAGTGAGGAACCTTGACCTTTCCCTTTAGTTGTAGCCTTGGTCCCTCAGACCATTGCCTGACAGGTTCAGGGGGCATTTTCTCCTTCCCTTTGCCTTTATCCTGGTGAGCAACACTTTCGCACTTGTCACCAGTTTGGGCAGGGACAAACACCTTGTTCTTAGAGTTGCTCCCTGAAGCAGCTCTCCTTTTCTTGCCCTTAGGGTTCTTAGAGCTATCATAGCCCAACTCTACTTTACCACCATCGGTATGCTGAGAAATAACTGTTAACTCATCAACTACTTGGGTAGATTTGTGTAACTTCTCCAGCTTTTCCTCAGTATCTCTCATTCTGAGAGACTCAGTGAGATGATTATTCTTACTAGTCAGATTTGCATTCACATCCACTGTGTGAGTATGAGTCTCTTGCATCCATGAAAAATCAACCATCAATTGCTCTAAAGTGAGCTGAAGGTCGAGATCCCGTGTTGAGTCTGAGCTAAGCTCAGGTGCGTGATCAGGAGAAGAGGCAGAAGAACATACATTGTCATATGCCATCAGGCAGATATCATCATACTCATCGTCGGAGAAGATTTCAAGGGATCGGCGACCTGGGTCATCAGAATCTGAGGAATCCTTAGCAATCATAACTCTCCGATCTGATGCCCTGAGATCTGTCTTGGCTCTCCAATCTTCTCTCTCTCGAGCGTTGAGCTTCGGGCAGTCATACTGATAGTGCCCAGTCTTCTTGCAATGGTAGCACTGATCTACATCACTTGCAACAGATTTGTCAGTATAATGTTTACCTTCTGAGTCCCTCCTGCTCCCTGATGATCGTTCAGGCTTGGAGCTGGATCTTCTGGGCTCAGCATCATCTCTCCTCCTGGAGCTCTTCTCTTCTCTTATGCGCTCAGGCTCTTTTCGCTCCTTCCTGGAGTCAGAACCCCTCCTCTCTTCCCTCCGAGGGCTCGACCTCCTAGGGCTGGAATACATGCGATCTCTGAAGTCAGTATAAAACTTCTTATCTCGAATCTCCGGGCTATCAGGCTGTACTCCAGGGCGAACTTGTCCCTATTCATCTCCTTCAGGGACTTGGAACCTGATCCAGCCTCAGGCTCAAGAGTAGCTTTCAGAGCCACACTCTTTTCCTTCTCAAGCGTCTTTCCAGTCGTGTCCTCACTCTCCTCACTCTTCTTTTTCCTCTTATCGAGGTCGAATTCCAGAGCCTTTAACTCTAAGAAAAGATAAGAATGAGAAACACTTGTAAGGTCCTGAGTATTCTTCAAAAGAATAACACCTGTATCCCATCTTTCAGGGAGACAGTTCAGGATCTTCGAAGACACCTCCCTATTGAAAAACTCCTTCCCAAGGGTTGCTAGCTAGTTCATCATCTTAATGAACCGAGCTTCCATCTGATCAATGGATTCTCTATCCAGCATCCAGAATGCCTCGAACTTCCTGATAGCAAGATCGCGCTTGTTCTTCTTAATATTCTCAAAACCCTCGCTCATCTCCTTCAGGGCCTCCCAGATCTGCTTGGCTGTCTTTAGGTGCATCAGCCTGACCGAATTCTCGTAAGAAATGGTGTGGAGTATAATGTTCTTCACAACATTATCTAGTCTGATTTGCTTAATCTGATCAGCAGTAAGCGCGGACCTCTCCACATGCTCTTCTCCTTCAGCTGGAACTGGGGCATCTCCAAGCACTGGCCAGGTTCTTGCTTTGTTCGTCATGAAAGTGATCGGACCTTCCTCGATAACTCTGAACATCTGGTCATGGATGGAGTAGAGATGGGCAAGAACGCTAAATTTCTAATAATCATAGTTAGTACCTGAGAACTCAGGAAGATTGCCCTCAAGGCGCTTAGAACCAGATGCACGTTTTCAGAAATATATTAGTTCAGTTGACCACCAAAAGTAACTTCTAGTAAACAAAGTCAGTGGTCTTTTGACCACTGCTCTGATACCACTTGTTGCTCCCGAACGAGTAAATTAGTGTATGGGGGGAATACACTGATGTTAGATTTTCCGAAAATCTTCAAAAAATGCTCTTACACACTCAGTCAGGAAGATTCTGATAATACTCACTAAACTGACAGTCCGCAGGGGCAGCAGGGATTAATCAGTAAGGAGTCAGATAGGCTGAGTATGAGTGTTGTGCTCGGAAACTCAATAGAGATAACAAACCTACTGACTGCTTTAAAGCGAGTCAGTTGGACTACTATATCGGTAAGCTAGAGTACGTGCGGAATGTGAGCCCTTAAGTTCTACTCGTTTTAATTCCTGAAAACATTTTCTCTGACTTTGCTTAGAAAATGTGGTTAAGGCTAGTGCACAAGATTCAGTGTCAGAAGAATTGAGTTCTCCTGACTTTTAAAAGCTTATGCAAATGCTCAGTTTATAATGAATGACATTTATGATCCTGAAAAAAAATGTAAATCAGCACAAAAGGGGCTTTTTAACGTGGTTCGGAGATAACCCACTCCTACGTCCACGGCCTAATTTAACAGGAAGTGATCCTCTTCCACTGAGGATCAGAACTTAATTTTTACGTGCCAAGGGACATGAGTAGCTTCCTTCCTCTCTAAGGAACTTAGCCCCTTGGTGGTTTTAAAAGTCCTAGTCCTTCCTAACCAACCTTCCTCATAACCCGAGGGGTTTGGTGTTCTGATTCCAACTACGAATAGCCTTAGCAATACAAAGTAATGCTAAAGATTTTAGCTATCAATCTAAGCAAGATACAGAGTGAAACTTACTACAACACTAGGGAAATTTAAAACTTCAAAGTGTTGTTCAAAGTATGCTTTGAGTGCTGGGATTCTTGAGATGCTTTCACTTGGAAATCTCATGTATCCTTGAATGGGTGCAAGGTCCTCTATATTTATAAGCAGATTTGAAATAGATCCGTTGGAGGAGACCCACCCAAATCTTCCTATTTTAGGGTTGTTGCAGGCTAGATGTACTAGTTGACCTTTTTCCAATGCTTAATCTGGAAAAATTCTGTCCCGCCGCCTGCAACACTGAGACGCATTGAATGCCGCATTAATTGCTGCGTAGACTCCGTACATGCTTGTCGATTGACGATTGGCTCTCCGTACAAACAGCTAGTTATTCGTCTGACACTTTGTCCTTCCTCGTACATTTAATCTCCGAGTCTTTTGTCATTTACTTAGGATAAATGTTTGTCTTTATGGAGTCCACTGACATTCTCTTTGTCTCAGGTGTTAACATAAATGTCAATTGTCACATAGCATAAGTAACCTTTTTCCTTCGAACTTACATGTATCAGTAAATGATACAATGCCCAAGTCAGGTCTTATGAGCATTAAGCTCAGCCTGATATGTTACCTTTGCCCTTCACTGACTAAGTTATGACCTGAGCATGCTTAGTGTACTCAGTAGAAACATCAGTCAGTGGAATCTTCCAGATTGTCTTCAGGATGGATCTTCAGGTCTTTGGACTTCAGCTTCAGTTCAGACAATCTTTAAACTAACTCCGACCTCTTCAGAGTGAATTGCATATCTGACTTCAGGCAATTTGGTCAACTCCAATATTCTTCAATCTTCAACACGTTCCCCCTGAACTGAATCCCTAACCAGACTAATCCTGATCTAGACAATCCTAACAACTGTACTTAGGTAAATCATCAGGGGTTTTGGGGTCTAATCAAAATACTCAGATTGTCCCATCAGTACCATCTGTCTCCTTCTTCCGAACACAGTGAAGTTAATATTACATAGTTAATTTCAGCAGTGCTCATCCGATTACAATATCCTTCTAGGCCAAGTAAACTGACAAGCCCCAATAGGTTCTTCCACCCATTCGGAGTAATTTGAGTAATTGCCAGATTGGTGTCGCGTAAAAAGGCACCGATAACCGGGGGCAAAAGTAAAGTAAGTCCCGCTTCCAAGATATCTAAATGTATCTCAGTACATCCAAGTGGAGGATTATTGACCCGTTCGTCATTCAATGGAGTATAAGAAATATGTCCAAAGGAATTCGATAAGCTCACCTTATAACTGGTAACTCATCCTCAGTAATGGCCTCAATATTATTAGCAGCAAATTTACTTTCAATCAAAGTCATAGTGGGACAGTTTGGTCATGGAAACTCAGATGAGTATTTGATTAGATACTCCATCCAATCCTCATCGCGATCAACTTCAGATTCTATAGAATGCTCTATAGGAGTTTGAACCACGAAGCCAATGGATCGCAAGTAATCCCATGAAGGCATACTACCATCATCATCAGAAATTATAATGTTAGAAGAACGAGCTTTCTATTTTTTCTTGCTTTGTACACGAGCAGGTTGCTTTCCTTTAGCTGCGGCTCTAGAAGACTGATGGTCGCCACTTTTTGAAGAGTGAGCAGTTTGTGCCCTGCTAGAGGTGACATCGCGGCCAATACTTACGGAGCGACTAAACTCGGTCGCCTACATCGGAATTAGTGTCAGTGGTTGATTCATCAGTCTTATCTCGAAGCATTATATGATGGAGTGTATATCGTTGTGCCGGAGGCACGGACACTGGGCTGCAGACTGAATTGGGGAGGCGTCTAGCGCCCCTATTTCCAGATTTAGGATCGGAGTTTCAACAGTCTGGGGCGATTCAAACATAATTTGGCTACCCTCAATAAATGTGTCTTAACCAATACTCAAGGAAAGAAGAAAAGGGGGATCTATATACCCGTTGGAGATGTTTGATACTTAGGCAATATTTCAATATGCCACTTCATAACTCCCTTAAACTGCTACTCTAAATATTCCGCAGATTCAAAAACAATAACAGAGTAAAAGATAAATAATATCGTAACCTACCTATAAATGGTGCCGGAAATGCATGTTGAGTGAAGAAGATGAACAGACTTGCAACAGAGCCGCCAGAAATCAAGACATTGGAAAAGAGAAAAAGTGGAAAAAGTGAATAAGGAAAATTCGTTCCTTATATATATATATATATATATATGTATATGCGGAAGGACCTAGGAGTAAATACTGAAGGGCGGATGGGTCTAGAACTAAATTTTTGGAACCGCATATAGGCGCACCTTCCGGAGGTGACTCTTGGGATTCCGCGCCCATGACCATTCATGGCGAGCAAGATGCTCACTCCATTTCATTTTCGGCAACCAAGATGTGGCGAGCAACGTAGTGCTCGCCTTAATTTTGTAATAGGTTGATTTTTGAAGTTCAACTCCAATCAAAATTGAGTAGAAGTCGAACAAGGGGCAATTATTGATATATAAAATAAATGATAAGATAAGAAAATTAATTAACAAGAAGAGTAAGATGAAAATAATAAATTTCCTTAGAAATAGAGGTCGAACGACCAAGATGAAGCAGGTGGCAACCACCTCGAGATACTGGAGACCAGATTAAGAAGACCAAGTTGATCATTTCCCTCCTAGTATGGTTGCCCAATACCAAAATCTACTCAGAATTGGTCGTTCCTCGTCGTAGAAAGAGCTCGGAGGTATGTGCTCAGGCTGAGTTGATCGCATATCACTATAGAGGCCGACAAGACCACTTTATGGTCGCCATTACATAGTGGTCAAGTAAATGAAAGTCAATGTAACCTTTGCATACAAGCCACATGTCACTTGCATGCAAAGGAATAGCCACGCAGGTACCACCTCCTGCTTCTGTACTTCTATATATATGGGTTCATATTTTGGAATAAAGGATCGCATTTTTGATATTTCTAGGGACGTGCTGCTTGTTTATTCATACGACCTACTTGACGTCCTGCTCGATTTACATAACTTTGTTATTCTAGTTATTGTTGATAGTCTAAGTGTTATTAACCACATTTTACATATTATTTAAAAGTTTATCAACAAATGTAAATGAATTCATTCGAATAAAGAATATGAAATTCACCCCCCTAACGACGTGCTTATAAATGACCTACCTACTTATATATCAAACTTCACACGCACGTCTATCTAGTATATTGTTGATGAATTAAGGTGTTTTATAGCCACATAATCGTTGTGCTTATAAAAAATGCATCAACAAACTCACTATTACCCTCAAGAATAAGACTAAGTAATACACCAAGATTAACTCACTTATACCCAAGAACAAGCCAATAATATCCGAAAAACAAGTTAGTAATACCTCAAGAATAACACACTAATACCCCCAAGAACAACTCTAAGTAATAGCCCCAAGAACAACTCTACGCAATACCCCACGAACAACTCACTAATACCCCAAATATAAGTTTGGAATACCCAAAGAACAAATTAGTAATACCTCAATAACAAGTCTAAGTAGTATTCCTAGAACAACTCACTAATACCTCAATTGTCAAAAAAATACATAGTACGGCGTATATTGTATGTTTTCAAAAAATCAAATTAAAGTCAAAATTAAACTTAAAATCTAGATGCATTCTACGCACTTGGGTGCATATACGTATTTGTCATTTATTAAATTTTAATATAAGATTGTATGGTGTGAGAAGTATTGTCATAAAAAATTTAAATGAACATATTTTCTCCAACTATTCATTAACCTTTGTTATACTTAGTAAGTAATTTCTTTTAAACAACATATAGATTTTGTAGCATACTCCCTCCGCTCCTTTTTCTTATTATCTCATTTTATCTAAAAATGGTGTCATTTTTTTTATTTTTCACTCTACTAAAAATGGTGTCATATGTATTCCAACAATGCACCTAATATACAGTATTAATCATCATTTCATAATTGTAAGCTTAATAAACAGCAAAATTTATTTATGGATATGAAATTTATTTTTCACATATGTATATGATGTCAAATTAAAATTTATAAGAAGAAGATTAGTTCGATACTCAGGGGTAATTTTGTGAATGTTAAATTTTAGAGTAAAAAATGAGTTGGATTGTGTATATGTACATTATTGTGGCAATAATACGAACATTGGAAATGAGTTTCTCGTAAGCTTGTGAGTTTTTTACATTACTATTCTGTTGTGCATATTTACTTGATAATGTATGGTTGTTGCATACGTCCCTTTATATACTAAACACGAGGGTTGGTGAGGGTGAAAGTGAGTTTGATCGAAGGATGTTGACGTGTTCTTCTGAAAAGGCTGACTATTTTGTGGGCATTGCAGTGCATGGGCATCATTTTGGGCTACAAGACAGTGCCACATTGGGTGAAAAATTCGTATCCAGAAATTACATGTATGATAATTAGTTCACCCGGGTTGGATTGCTCGTCATCCACTCGTTGCACAGATGCTGGACGCATGCACCCAAAACTGTCTGCACGCACTGCCCCTTATGTGTGAGCATCTAACTTTGAACTCTCTTGCATGTTCCGCACGCATGCCATCTGTGCGCATCCAGCACTCAAATTGTTATGGGGATAAACTCAGAACTAAAATTTATCGCCCTTGCACCAGCACGAAATGCATTTGCATAATCCGTCAGCCTTCGCTCCTCACCAACACTCATTTTCATGCTCTGGTGAGATTGAGCGATATCTTTTTCTCTCTTGAATCCTACACACTGATATCTTTTTCTCTCTAAGACTCACTCATGAATCACTGTCTATTTTACATGTTAGAGGGTGCCCTCTATTTATACAATTCATTTAGCACGTGGTGGACACTCCCCACCACATAGGAAAGTTTAATCTAAGCTGTCGGATGCTCCTACAAGGCCATGTATCGCCCATCCGCCCATGGGAGATAGTTCTGCCCTAACTACCTTGCAAATGCCTTCTAAACTGCCTAGGAACTGTTCTTATCTATTACATTTGATTTAGGCTTCAGCCGGGGTCGAATTGCTCATCATCCTCCCGTTGCACGGATCCTAGACTCATGCATAGCACAAAATCGCCTGTAATCGCCCACAACTGACCGTCTTGCACCGTATGCACGCGCGTGGAGCTGTTCCACTTGATTGCTGATGGGTACCCATCTGACCTAGTTTAATGTTGCATATGGATCAATTGGCTAAGTTCAAATTACCTTGGTGGTTGAGCAGTTTTGTAAGCAGTTGAGCAGTTTTGTGTAGGCCAAAACTGCCCTTCAAGTGTTGGACACAACATGATCGTGATATTTAGCGCTGATTATTGATCTAAGGCTGTAACATATTCTTTCTAGTGATGGTGGTGTCCATACGAAATTATATATGCTTGTAAATGCCCTGAGTTAAACTATATATATTGTGTGCAAGCTTGCTCCTTTGTAATTTAAGAGTTAATTCAAAGGTTGGAATGTTTTTTTTTATCAATAAAAATATTCTTACTTCACTGAGGTATGAGATGTACATTGTTTGCCTATTTTAAAGTGCAACACGCAAGTGCACGTGATGGTGTGTGGATGGCAAGTGACCAAGTTAAAATATTGAACCATAGGAAACAATGATTGGTATGCAAAGGTTTGTATGTTTGTTTAAGAGATCAACTAATGAATTTAAATTGTAATGTCTTTGTTTTTTATCTACTTATGCAAGAGAATTAAATGTTATCTATCACTTTAGACAAGCGAGCAAGTTTTGGGTGAGGGCATTGAGGTATTTCAATTATGGAGCCATTAAACTACTTGTACTTCCTAGCATGCATGAGTGTCACTAAGTGCAAGAATTAAGTCTTAAGACTTTATCAAGTGTCTAAATTCTCACTTAAACACCTAATACTCCAATTTAGTAGTTCTAGGATTCATGCAATTCTCATTGTCAATGAAACATTAACTCAAACACTTGTTGTGCACAATTATCAATTAAGAACAAAATTGAATCAACTCAATTCTCATATATTGCCAAATCAATTAAAGATCAAAACATCAAAGAGTATCGACCAAGAGTTATATCAATCATCAAAATAGAGAATTCATACACATAGTTAACTCATACAAGCATTGAAAGCCCAAGCAATTCAATTACCCCACAATATCCATATCCCCAATGCACAAAGTGATTAGCCCATGGCTAATTGCGTAGGAATAACAACAATTGAAATAATAGAGACCATATCTAATGCAAGGATAGTAGAATAATAGAAAAACTTACCAATGTTGATTAATATGAAGAAACAAGCAATCTACCTCAAAATAGCAAAATTCAATCTACAATGCAAGTCATAAAATCCAACCGTACGAACATAGGCAATTCTACGGGGAAGCTAACGGTATACTCGGATCGAAAATCTAATGAACGGATCATAAGTAATTGCAAAAATGAAATCTACAATCAAAGTTTCACCCACAAGTAACCTCTCTCTAACTTCTCCCTAATCTAATATTGTAAAATGAATCAAAAGTCCCTTCAAAATCTGAATTAAGGACTATTATAGGTGTCCAAACGTGATGACTAGATTGCCCTTCATTAAAAGGATGAAATATCAAAATTGCCCTTAAAAATGCTCCTCCGAGTGGCCACTCGACCAAAGAAGGAGTGTCACTCGAGCTGCTTGGTCGAGTGATGCAATCTTGTGGAGGCAGTTTGGTTTCCACTACCGAGGAAGGGGTGTCACTCGAGCTGAGTGTAAGTGCCACTCGACCTAAGTGTAATTCCAATTCTTCGTTTCCGACTTGTTCCGATTTGTTCCGTCGACACTTTTATGCTTCCTAAAGTCCTTCTCTTGGCATTCGAAAATCTCCTTCACTATTGCATTGTCTCATTTAACCTTTCCTCTCATAATCTTCTCAATTTTGCCCGTTCTTTCTAAAATATCACACTTTTCTCCAAATACGGGTGAGTTAAGCAATATATCATTGAATAGGGTAAATAATGCACATTAATAATAAGATATCGTGATCAAATAAACATATAATGATGCAATTATTACCCTAATCATACCTCAAGTAGGTCAAGTATACAAGTACAACATAACATGTTCTTTAGATGATAACTTATTCAAGGTCCTAGTACAGATTGAGAATTTTCTAACCATTGCTGAAAATTAAATTTTTTTACACTTCATGTCCATCATTACCAACCAACTTCAAAGTCTACTCTTTATCTCCCCACTCAATTTTGTTGCAGAGATCTCCTCATTTTTGAATAATTTTGCATTCGTAGCCTTCCAAATACCCCAAATTATGCACATCCACACGCTAGCTCCAGAAGACCTATCTCTCCCTATAATGATAAAACTACAAAAGTGTAGTAAGTTTATCACCGGGTTTGAGATTATTATCGTCTTCCAACCAAACCAATTCGTACATTCCATCTGTACTCTATACGAGAGTTCATACACAAAGAGAATGTGTGTTACTGTCTCAAATGAAGTGTCATCACGTGATTGCAAAAATTCTTTTCTCAGCAGTTTTTCCTTTGAATGAATGCTCTCCCATAGAACCCTCCACGCATGCATTGACACTTTGCTTGGGGTATACTTGTTCCATAACCTCTTGAAACCTTTCAACATGTCTTCAGACAGCTCTTCCTCCTGAACCTGCACCATAAGTATTTCATATACATTATTTACTTTATAAACTCCTATCGCACTCCATTTCAATTGTCATTGATCTCTTCCCTTTTGCTTCACATGTAACCTATTAATCACAACAGTTAAATCATCAAGCATTTATTCTTCGTGTGTATACGTATTTCTCCTCCAGCACTAGTTCCATTGCCATTCCCCCTCTACCCATTCCCTCATCTCCTTTATGGATCCTCTAATATTCATAGTCGGCTTATATAATCTAGAAAATCTAACATTCAAGCTCGACTCCTCCACCCATTTCTCTTCCCAAAATAAAGTTTCACTACCATCTCCTAATGATTTCTTAACCCCTTCAAAAAGTCATCCCCCTAGACTACCCGCAGCTGCCTTTACCACATCATTCCCCCACCCACTAGGTGCCCTATATTTCACCATGTTAGATCCTAACAGCCCTCCCCGATTCCACAACCTTTTCCCACAAACTACTCCTCTCATTAAAAAACCACCACACCCACTTTTTCGGAGAAGCCTTATTAAAGATCGTCAAGTTCCTAACCCCTAGCCTCTCTTCTCTGTTTGATTTACATAACATACCCTACTTAACACATGCTAATTTTTTAATGCTCTCACCACCTCCCATAAAAACTTTATGTGTAATTGAACAATTTCATACAAGGTTTGCTTTGGTAAAAGATAGTTGGACAACTGGTATAAAGGGATTGCAAACATCACTGTGTTGAGTAAGGTGAGTTTATCTCCGATCAAAAGTTTAAGTGCTTCCCACTTTCTAAGCCTTCTGTATTACTCCTACCAAAACTGAAGTACTTTTTCCTGTTGTCTCCACTGTGCTACCAAGGTATACAAAGTGTATTCGCCCTATGTTTACCCTCAATATCAGTGTCAAATCTTCCATCTTTGTGTCCGACACCTTAACTCCATATAAAGAACATTTATTGTAATTAATTTTGAGCCCCAAAGTTAATTCTCATAGCTTCAACAGCCTCTTGTGAAAACTAACATTCTCTACACTTGCTTTGCCCATGAATATTGTATCATCCACGAATTGGAGGTGTGATACTCTAATTTTCCTCTTCCTGGTTTCTAATAGTTCAAAGAATCTTAGCTCTAACGCTTTTGAAATCAAAAGGCTCAATCCTTCGGTGGCAATTAAAAATAGGAAATGGGACAAATGATCTCCTTGTCTAAGACTCTTCTCCGATTTAAATTCCTCTGTTTGGCTCCCATTTAACAGAACTGTTGCACGTGCTGTCGAGATACATTCCATTATCTACCTGACCCATTTCACATCAAACCTTAAGCACCTCATTGCATCCTCCAAGTACTTCCAGTTTACCGAATCATATGCCTTTTCGAAATCAACCTTGAAGAACATGTTCTCCTTCTTATATCTTTTAGCATCTTCTATTGCTTCATTCAATGCTACCACAATATTAAGAATCTGTCGACCTCCGATGAAAGTACTTTGTTGAGTTTATATAATGGAGTCTCACACCTTCCGTAATCTGCCCGCCAAAACATTTGAGATGATTTTATAGGCACAACCAATTAATGATATATATCGGTCTATAATCTATAATACTCTCTGCTACTCTTTTTCAGTATTAACACAATATTGATGGATTAAGCCATTTCACAATTTTTCCATGCTGATGAAATTCTGCAATCATCCTCATAACATCACATTTCACAAGTAATATTTATATGTTTATTAAATAATAATTTTATGAATACACACATAATATTTTGCCTAACTTTATATATAAGACCATCTAGACATGTCCAATATAAATGTTAGGATATTCCTGTTAGATGTTTTGATGATATAATAAACCAATCAGCTTGTAATAGAACCAGCTGAACCTGTTAGTCAGCTGATGAGTAGTTAGGATTAGATAGGTTTGAGTAAGGGGGAATTCACCTTGCTACCTAGAAGATCCGAAGCTATCATAGAAAAGAAGACCAGCTAAGGCCTTGAGGACTTAGCCCATTTCAGAAGACAGAAGACTTAAGCAGCTGACAGTGAAGTATCAAGAGTAGATCATCAGAGGAGTTAAGATCAGCTGACATCAGTAGATCAGCAGAGCACGTCGCAGACAAGACAAGGACCAAGGATAAAGAAGTTTCCAGACAAAGTTCCAGAAGACAAGCTGAGGTGCACTCCAGCAGACTTGCACATCAGCTGAGGTCCAAGTATCAGCAGACTGATACATCAGCTGAGGAGACAGATCAGCTGAAGTCTTGTGCTATGCCCAGATTTTACGGAATCAATTCAAGGGTTGACCGACGACAAAAGGAAGGAAGATTCCCAGAATAGAAGATCAATCAATCAAGGGGACAAACTTGATTGATTGTTAATCGTGAAGATTTTCGGGAATCAAGAAGGAGATTCAATCAATCTCAATGATTGATTGAATACGAGATTATAGGATCTCAGTTTTCTAGTCCATCCTAACGGCTAGTTATTTGACCCTATAAATTAGAGTAACAATGATGATTTCAGTATCGGATTTACACGCACTTTAAGCTTGCCGAAACTCTGTCAAAATCATTACTCGCACTCAACACCCTGTATTCATACTGATTCTTTGTAAAGCTTTGTAGAAGCTGTGAGAAGTCGATTGCTACTGAAGCATTGACGATTTGTAAGAGAGTAGTACTCTCGAAGTGAGTGAGTGAGTGAGTAAAGTTAGTGGAGAGCCCCACAATTCCAGTTGGATTGTGGAGAGTGGAGTAGGACTTTTGTCCGAACCACTATAAATCCTTTGTGTCTCGCGCCTTTATTCCCTGTTCTTTACTTGTGCACATCACCTAAAACTGATTTTCTTTAAAAACGTTTCCACACAAACTTACATTGCGCACAACTTTTAAATTCAGACTATCTCAAGTAGTCTGGTGTTTTTGAAATAAGCTAAAAAATCTGAAAAAGGTTTTGAATCCCTACAAGGCTATTCAACCCCCCCTTCTAGACTTGTTTAAGGGTATTCTTACTCTAAAACCTGCCTTTGGGACCAACAATAAATACAGACTATATTATTGTTTCACACCTAGAATTACACTTAGATTTCTAGTTAAGTAAATGGCCAGGTTAATTGAAAATCCCCTCCCATTTTATTAAGTACACCTCTTAGGGCTTGCTTGGTTGGAGTAATAAGGGTGGAGAATGAGTTTGAGTGAGGATTAATGAGAATTTGTTCTCATTAATTTGGTATTATTTATTATGCGTGAATGAAATCATAAAAACAAGTTAAACAAAAGGGTAATCATCTGATACCAACTGTCATTAGGAAATTTATCCCCTACAAAAGGTGAGTTAGTTCACCTGGCCACCGGGCTCCTCACTTGAGTGAGTGACCTAGGTTCGATTCCCTTTGGGAACGAATAGGAGGGAGATATAAGGTTGGCTTGGAGATATGAGTGTATGGAGACTTGGTGAACTAACTTCTAATCACTAACAACTAACATTTACCGATAAAAAAAAATAAATTTTTGTCTTGTGCGGCTCGAACCCACACGATCCGTCAGCCCACTCACTTTCCTAACACTCGTGTTTAAATATTTTAGTGATTGTCACCAATTTATAGCAAGCATACACATATGTTCATATGCACAACGGAAGCATAAAGACACAACACATAGGGGACAAAATTAATATTTATTTAATTGAAAATGACACTCTTATCGCGACCCGGCCTCACATGAATTTCGACCATCATTAATATTTAAAACGAGTTTTAAATTATATAAAAGTCATACATATAATTCCCTTTTACGGTAGATATAAATGGGAAAATTACAAAATGTTCATAAAATTGACACTACTTCTAAATTGGTTCTGTACATAAAAAAAATACTCCCTCCATCCCTCAAATTTATTCTCATTCTTCTTTTAGAAAATATTACTCCCTCCGTCCCAGGGGTATTTGCACCCCTGGGATGGCACACGGTTTAAGAAAAATGTATTTTTAAATAAAGTAGTGGTGTATGGGTAAATGTGTGGAAAGTTTTGTGAGTGTGCACGCAAATCGATGTTTCCCTTTTAAGTAGTGTGCAAATTGGTTTATGACAACCCAAAATGGAAAGTGTGCAAATTGGTCTAGGACAGAGGGAGTATATTATTATCATACTCACAGACAATCACTTTATTCTCCAGTGGACCCACATTTATTCCACAATATCCTCACTTTATCTACTTTATCCTCACTTTATCTATTTTATTTCACTTTTCATAAACTTGTGCCCATACAAATGGAAATAAATTTAGGGGACGGGGGAGTATATATTTTTATGCAAAAAAAAAAAAAATATGCTTCTATTAAAATATTATGAACCAATTTATAAATATAATCATTTTTTTTTTACCAATATGTTAGAATAATTAGTTCCAACCATTTGAATTGGTAACAATAGTTTACCAACGTTGACAAGTCTCGTTCTATTACCTTAAAATATGGAATTAATATAATTTTATTGTACTATATTAAATTATTTAATTTAATTTTATCCTCGGAAATTGAGCAATATACGATTTACAAATTTGTCACATGCATCGTGCAAATTGTGTCGATGCTACTGGTGAGATTAGACACTGCTATAAGTGTGTGTAAAAATAGTGCGAGTGGATGCACGATGTTAACAATTCACTACTGTGCACGTGTTCAATCACATGCCATGCATTCAAGATCCAGATTCTAATTTTTAATCTTGTTAGCTCTCGCACATTTTTTTTAGTTTATATCCTAGAGGTCTGATAAGATAAGGTAATATAACATCACTTATGTGGAAACAACAATGAAATTTGGACTGAATATTGTGCCTTGATGTTTATTGACTCTTTTCCGCAGTGACACAATTTTTTGATTAATTTTACTAAAATTAAAATAATGCGCCGACCATACTTTTTTGTTAAGGTAAAAATATTAGAAACTCATTCATTCATTCATATAAAGAATAATGATAAACAAATACATGAGCGAGCGGACTCAACTTCCAAGTCCACAAAATATTTCACTGTACAAACAGCTACAATTACACTATCAAAACTTATAATTCCCTTGTGAACGTTCCCAGTTCAATTACAGCGGACGTAACTAACTAATTTGACCCATTTGGGTGATGTCCCGGCTTGATCTATTGTATTTCATGTGACTTTTGACGAGTTGACCAGATGAAATTGCGCACATTAACGACAGCTCTCCGGCTAACACTGAACCAGCTACGATGGTGGCCAGGAGCTGCGAGTTGGATCCCGGAGATTCTTTGCTTGCACCCTTCACACCCAGCAGGTTCAGGCAAGCCGATTGTGCTGCCAATTGAGTTCCGCCTCCGATTGTGCCAACCTGAAAACATAGGAAATAAGTTGATTTTTACACATATATTGGTTTAATGAGAACAAATTAAGAGGTGTTAGGTTCAAATTCTTCAATGAGAATCATCAAATACTGAATTGTAATGAGAATGATGGTTACACTATCAGTGTTTTGCTAGCTCTAATAATGGAATAAGTTGGGACGAAAAATAATTGTTGGTTGATGAATAGAAGAATGATTGAAGAGAATTGATCATCTTATATTCTCATTAAACACCACAATTACCATATATTTATTTTTATTACCATTCTCATTGAAAAATTATGAACCACGCGTCCACTAAGTCGTTATCCCGAGATAAAATATCGTAAATGCAAGGCACCAGAGGCGCGACAGACTGTAACTAGTTTTAGCATGTAGGTGTTGACTGTTGCCTAGTTGGGTTAGGCAGGACCGGGAAAAAAAGGGGAGTCACTGTCTAGTGCATAGGAGATGAGGGCTTTATCAACTGATAAAGTCGCAATTCGCAAAAAGTAAACCTAAAAGTTCAATGTAGTAAATGTGTAGTGCATTCAAAATCTAAGTCTAAGTAGAGATACAAGACCACTAAGCAGATCTATGTAAAGTACCTCAATGGAAGGCATTGTCACAGATATATGAATATCATTGCCATTGTTAACAGGCTCCATCATAGTGATACAGTGAGAACTCTCTATGTTTTGAGCTGGATCCTGCCCGGTTGCTATAAAAACTGCAGAGACGATATTTGCAGCATGTGCATTGAATCCACCTAGAGAACCAGCAACGGCGGAGCCAGTGAGGTTCTTCAGCATGTTAAGCTCAACTAGAGCTGCTACAGTTGTTTTTAGGACATTCGACACCACATCACCAGTAATGGTGGCTTCACAAACAACAGATTTTCCACGTCCTTCAATCCAATTAATTGCACAAGGTTTCTTATCAGAACAATAATTTCCTGCACCAAATGATTTACATTATCGTCTGAAAATATTAAATATAGTATAAGCATATAGTTGTAACACTACCATGGCTAATCCATAAAAACAGATAACTAGTCATAAATCAAGTGATCATCAGATGATTGAGACTGTTGTTAAAAGAAAGGCAACACACATATCAATTGGACGATTTTATAATCCAGGAGGCACATATTAATAACGTACTACACGCGAATTACATGCTAATAGCACTCACCGGAAATGCCAATTACATCCATATCCGGAAAATCATTCTGGATGAAGTCCAAGACATTTTGAACACCTTTAGAAACCATGTTCATCCCCATGGCGTCGCCTGTGCTGCAACTAAATCGAATATATAGATTTTTCCCAGCAATAGCACATCGAATACCTTGAAGTCTTGCAAACCTACTTGACCTGTGCAACAATTTAGAACATATAAATTGAGATATTTTGGTAAAAATGGCCTAAAAAAATCTGATCTTTAATAATGCATTTAACTAAACATAAAACAAATAATTATACACATACACGAATGTGTTTGTTTTGGGACTCACACGGATGGACTTAGAATTTTGTGTTCTCCATTCCATACAAGTTTGTGATTTAAAAAATTCTAAAACCTTGATTAGCTTTGTACACTTAAATCCCAAAACACAGGTGTCCTGCAAATGTACTCAGACCTGTGCAACAATTTGCAACATAAAAACAGACATTCTTCCAGTAAGAGTCTCAACTATCTGATCATGATTTGAATTAAAACAATGTTTTATCAAAGTTGTTAAACTCGAGGAAACTTTAGAACTCTAATTATCACACCAATATTAGAATAGCAACCACTAAAAAACTAAGAAAATATATTATGTTTCTCATATATTTCAATTTTCATCCACCACATCCATGGATGTGAAATTTCAAAAGATGGACCCAAAATCCAGACAAATTCAAGCCAGAAGATAAAGTTGATGCACCAGTTTTCATAAGCCGGTCGATTTTCAACCAACTAAAAAGAAAACACATAATATCACACATACATCTAAAGCCAATTAGTATAATAATATTCAACCTGAAAGTAAATAGAGGGAATTTTGCTTACTTTTTAAAAACAACGGACAAAGTATCAAAGTTGATAGGATCTTCCAAGAAGAACTTCAGCTCCGCGGCCCTCTTGGCCGTCGAAAACCTGACCACCGGAGCTCTGGTCATCCCATCACGGAGCAGCACACAGGTGGCGCCTCCGGATGCATAGATTGCCTTGCAACCCCTGTTTGTACTGGCAACCAAGCACCCTTCCGTCGTTGCCATCGGCACCGTGTATTCACACCCATTCAACAACAACGGCCCCGCTATCCCCACGGGAATCTGCACATATCCAACAGGCATCTCGCAGCATTGCCCCAAAATAGACTCGTAATCGAACCCCTCCAACGGCAATCCATCCAAAACTCTACCCGACATCCTCTGAACCGCCTCGCGGCGTATTTTCGTCGCCTTGAAACAGTCCCCTAACCGCGATTCCAGAGAATAAGACGGAATTTCACCCGAAATTACTCGAGCAACGATTTCCTCATCTTCGTGAGGTAGTTCCATGACCGGTTTAGGCTTGCAAACAACCGGCGATCGCGGCAAAGAGCAATGGATGTGCGGATCTTGGTGGAGAATGAACTTGTGATGCTCGTCGTCGCTCTCAGATCTGGAAATAAACGATTGAACAAAATCGATGCCGAAGAATCCAAGCAAATAGATGAATGAGGAAATGAGGCAAACAATTCCGGCGAGTTCAGAAAGGGTTAAAATGTGAAGCGGCGTAGAGTTATGAATCTTGTCGCGCCAGCGGTGAAGCAGAAAATAGGCGACGGAGAAAAAAAGGGTGAAGAAAACGGCGTTAGTTAGGTATAGCGGGAGAGGGAGAGCGTCGGAGGCTTTTGGGGAGGAGGGACGGGGAGAAGTAAAATTATTTGGTGAAGGTCCGGTGGGCCTCCGGCGGATATCCATAACCAGTACAGAGAAAGAAATTGAGTGAAAAAGAAAATGGAGGAGGAGAAAACGTTTTTGTTTGGAGGGGGCGGATGACCGGTGGTTGCGGAGTGGACACTGGAAGAAGAGGAGGACAGCCAGCCAGCCCAATGTTGCAGCTGCCATTCTTTTTTAAGTTATTATTTTCTTGGTCAGTAAATGGGTTTTTTTTTTTCTACCTGTTATAGTATGATTTTTATATTAGTACCAAAAAATATACTCGTTCCGTCCGGTAGGAATTTGCACCCTACGGGACGGTACATTTTTTAAGAAAAATGTATTTTATATATAAAGTAGTGGCATATAGGTAAATATGTGTATAGGTTTGTGAGTGTGCACGTAAATCAATGTTTCAATTTTTAGTAGTGTGCAAATTTGTGTGGAACATCCAAATAATAAAAATGTGTAAATTCCTGTCGGACAGAAGGAGTATATATTATTATAGTTATTTATCGATATGGTATGAAATGTATATATGATATATTGATATTAATAAATACAATTAGTGATTTCAATAAATAATAAAATTTATGGTACAAGTTTTATATTAGAAAATTTATTCGTAAAAGTTTTGTTCAACCCAACATTCATCTCAATCTAATAATCAAAACAATCACACGGTTATTTTTCAAAATTTTCATTTCTCGGGGATTTTAATGGGGCGGGGATGAAGGCCAATCCCCACCTTCATTTTCACGGTAGTGGGAAAATCTCCATCCTCATTCTCTCGAATTTTTAAAAAAATTCAATATGTTTGAATTTTTTTTGGAGAAGTAAAAAAATTATCGAATATAGAATAGTGTATTCATTGTCGAGAATGGATCCTCTACTGGGCAATAAAACCAGTAAATGGTGCTGTGGAGTAAAAAACTAGCGTATTATTAATATATTTTATTTATTCTTTAGGTTTTGACCAAGTTATAATTTTTCTACCTACCGTGATAATGAGTTAAAAAGAATAAATAGTTATTCATACGCCAGCATTTTATTCCCCAGCATCAATTGCTGGTTTTATTGCCCAGCAGAGAATCCGTATCCATTTATTGCCCAAAAAGGCTGGCTAGTATGAATAACGTGGGCCAGTATTTATACGATTACTATTGGGCTAATGTTATATGCACCCACATGTTTAAAAAGCACAAGTTGCTGGCAAAACTTCAAGCAATTGTATTGTTCACGTGAGCATTACTCGCCCACGGGTGAAACGGTGACTTTCACGCTTTAGCAATACGCGTTATGAAATTCTGAAAATGCCACGTTTCTTCCTTTCTTTTCGATCAAAGCCACAGGAGTGGCCATGTCAATGCCCTCAAATTAATTTAATGGGCTGCATATTTCTAATTGGGCTTGCATTTAACTAGCACTGCTATCACTTTTAATAATCTCGGGTCATATTAATTCTAAATGTTGGGCCAATTTAATAATTCAAAGGTCCAGGTTATCGCCACTAGCCTTTTTTGGAAATACATTTCTCTTGAAAAACTTTGACATTTACAAATTTTCGATAAAAAACTTCGAACACTTTTTTTATTTTTACACTATGTTCGAAAAAAATGACTAAAATATAAAAAAAATTTGAAAAAAATTACAGAATAAAAAGTAGTGTATTTTCCAAAAAGGCTAGCGCAAGTAACCTGGGCCAAATTCAAAATTTTAATTCATTAGCCCAACTCAAATTTTCTATAGATTGTAACACAATTAACTTTTCAACAATCAAGCTCAATTAATTAATGTAATGTAAATTATTGCAAAAACTTCAATCAAAATACATAGTTTAGCACAATAATTTCGAACAATTTTTATTATTATTATTTTTGTTATTGTTGTAAAAGTAAAAAGAGAGAGAAAATATATATTTATTGGAGCAAGTGAATAGCATTTACTTTGTGATACAACAATGAAGCACACTCTCTGTTCAAGAGGGTGAGTTAATTTTAACAAACCAAAATTTATCTTTTACTTTTTACTAACAATTTCTATATTTCTACAAAATATTTGTTTTGGGCTTATTTTCAACACATCCTCTAAAATATTTAATTTAACATATATGTTACACATATAAAAATAAAATTTAAATTCTAAATATATATTTTGTCATTTTAAAAGTGATTATTCATTGACTTTAATTATACGATTGAAATTTAAATATTTTTACTTAGATTATATAAGTTACTTCAAAATAAGATAATTTTATGAATTTTGGTACATTATTAAAAATTATATAATTGATTAAATATTTTAATACATTCAAATACAATATAATCTTTTCATTTTAAAAAATAACAATGTTAAAAAAATTTAGTAGAATCAATAGATAGATTGATAAACTACATTTAATTTATATTTATTTTGGTTGGCAAGAAACATTTTATTCATAAGAATTGGGTATCGAACATATTCAATTCTATCAAAATGTATATTTTATTTAATATAAAATACTTTTTATAATTTATTATTAATTTAATTTTATATTTAAATATATAATATTCAATTTGTGTATCGCACGAGAGAATTACTAGTTACGCATAATATTAACTCCCTAAATTACCCCCTTCTTAAAAAAACCCTAAATCACGCACCCACTTTTATTTATTTCTCTACGTAAAACAGTCTTCCCCATCTTTCCCCACCTTGTTCTTCCATATGCGCAAATCCATCTATCCTCTCCCACCTTGCAACAATCCCTTGCCCTTCTGTCCTCCCTCTTATTTCTTTCATTCTTTTCTCCTATCATCTCTCCTTCTCCATTTTTTTCTTCTGTGCGCAGTGTGCACCCCTTCCTTAATTTCCATTGTTCTTTCTTTTGCTCCAATTCTCTTCTCCACCCAAGCTACCAAGTTTTATTTTCGAAGCGGCGGTATGTTTGTGCTTGTATTTTATATTTTTTTGTTTTATTTAAAAAAAATGCCCCATATCTAGAATCTGATATTATGAAATAGGGCAAAATTTTTAAATTTATTTTTTCAAATTTTTGGTATTTTTTAAAAAAATTGCAAAAATTTTTGTTTGAATTTTTCTTTTGTTTTTTCGGAAAAGAAATTTGAAAATTCTTACTTGTTCAAAAACAATCAGAAAGAAAATATTTTATAGGTGGAATTTTTAAAAAATTATATAAAGTGTTTGAATTTTTAAATATTATTTCTGAGTTTTTTTTTATTTTTTTTAGTGTTATTTATATCTGAATATGCTTGTAACTTTTTTTTATTATTTTTTGAATTGTTTGTGTAAGAAACGATCTGTTTTCTAAGAAAACATAGTGGGTGCATGTATTTTAAGGGGGAGAGTGACAAAGGACATATATGACATTTTATGAATCGCTGAGTTAAGTAAAATTAGAGGGTGGGTGTATTGTATGAGTGAGTATAACCTGGGCCTTACTATTGTATGGAACGACTCAAAATCCATGGTTCAGGCCCATAAGTTTGGCCCGATGTATGCGCTCCCCCTTTTGAATCCCTCCTCTCTCTGTTCCGTGAAGACAAAAACGCGCCAACGTCTGCATTCCCACTTCAGTACGCTTTTGTCAATATCCTGATTTTACAATTACAGCCAAGAACCCAGATATGGCGGCCCCAATTTTAAATCTAAATACACACAACAACAACTAAAAGAAGAAATTAATATGAATCCCTACATCCATGGAGGATCACAAGTATACTTTCCACTATCAATCTGAAGAGGGTTGCAGATTACAGTCTCTCCAAGAACTCAAGGTATGCCCTAATTGCAGAAGTTGAAAAATTAGAAACTTGAATTCTTTCTCTCTCTCAGAATATAATGAGTAATCGAGTAGACTGATTTCTTCCCTTTATTTTCAAGTTGTTAATCTCTCTTTTCTGATCTGGGTTCTCGCTTTGGACTGCGGTTTATAGTGTTTCTCGTTCAATTTTTCTTCAGGCATTGAGATATTGTCAACTTATTATTAGGAAATTAATAACTAAAACTACTTTATCTTGTCTTGGGCGAATTGTTTGGTAATCTACTTAATTTTAACATACAAGTGATTCTGCACTTTCAGTAGAATTTACAAGCAGTGTCAGCAATATTTGCTGGCTTTTCCACCAGTACAAGATTCGAATACTTGAGAATTTCATAGCCTGTGCTCACTGCTCTGCTCGTAGGGAGGGGCAGTGGACTGGCAACGATTCATGGCCCATAGTGATGGTGAAACACCGGCGACAGAGTCGGATATGGAGACTAGAAGGAATTCTTCGAATGTTGGTGCCATAGTAGCATTTGATGAACATCGTCTTACATTAGAACCGGAACCTGACTTGAATGTGCGAGAAGATGAAGTTTGTGAAGAAGATGGAGGAAGTGGTGCAGGTTCTGATGAAGGAGAAACAGAAGGAGAAATCGAGGAGTATGAATTCCAATTTGAAGGAGAAATGGACCCTCTGTCGTTTGCTGAAGAAGATGCTTCTGGATTGCAGCCTTATGAGCGATTCGAACAGATAGAGCATCATTACGAGGCATTGGCTGCTAAAAAGCGCCCTGCTCTTCAGAACAGTCAGAGGCATGCCATTATTTTCACCTCTCCATCTGTGTGTATTTGCCTTCACTGTTTATTGACCTAATAAATTGTCTATTTTTGGATGGGTGTTGCAGTGAATTGCCTGCTAAGAGATTGAGACAGGAGGAAAATCTTCGAGCAAGCTTCGAACAATTAATGGAGAGCATGAACTATGGTAGGGGAAAGAAGTCGAGGAAGGTGTGAGTTTGTCCTTCCCTTTTAATAGAAATGCTTGATATCTTTTGATTCTATGTTCTAAAGCGTTGTTGTTTATCGGTGTATTTATTGTTATCTTTTGAGTTCTATTGGTTCTAAATTTGATGACTAAAAAGAACTATTAAAGGAACAAGGGATTGGATGCTGACACAAATTGTCATTAGGAAGGCAATCAGTCACCCCCCCAACCTCCCTAAATTACTCCGTTAGCATGTATTGCTTGTCTTATTTGATACATAGTGTCATTATGCATTTTTTATTCTTTATGTTAAGTCTTCATTGAAGATGCATATATTAGCTGTCTTGTGATATAATATTTAAACTTATTGTTATTGGCACAAAAGTAGATGAAGCGAAGAGGAAGGAAAAAGGGATCAAAGACTAAAGCTAGCCCTGAAGTGACTAGAAAACTTGGTGATGCTACACTATATTATGCACAAGGCCGCTATGATGAGGTATACTCTAGTGTCAAACTTATACAATATATAAAACTTCTTACATTTTTGTGAAGGAAATAGCTTTCTATAGCAAGGAGCAAGTCCTTTATCTTCAATTCAATCTAAAGAGATTTATTTATTGTTTATTTAGCTCTCTTAGAGTGTTTGTTTGTGGAAAAAATGCAAAATCAACAACAATTCTTGCTCTCTTTATACCACACGGATTATAAAATTTGTAGAGACAGCAACTTTCATGAGAATAAAATGGTTTGTTTTGTTGTATCTCGATTTCTGTAGTTCTAAAACTATGTAACAACAAGTAAATTGTGGTAAATCATGAGATGAGACCGAACTGCAGTTTTCATGTTGACCAAATTCTGCTTTGCTCATGCTGCTTATTGATTATATCAGACTTTGATACTTGTTATGATTCTCCACCAAAAGGGAAGTTACTGTTTTTGGTGTTGTCATTCAGCTTGGTCTTCTTTTTGTATGTAATATAATCTTAGTATTATATGCTTCTGTTATATTTAGGTAATATCTTTTATGGGAAACATAACATATTACGTTGTGCTAAGGATAATGCCTTTACTTTGTTATAGCTCGTTTGTGCTTTCTTTTTCCTTTTAAAATGGTGACCTCCATTTGTTCAAGAACTTTACCTCTTCAGTTTTAACGTTTGATGTTTTATCTCCTTAGTTGTATTCCATGATTTTCTTATATAGCCCATATTTGAATTGTAGGCCATCATTGTGTTGAAAGAAGTAATCCGTCTTGCCCCAAATCTGTCTGATCCGTATCATACACTTGGCCTGCTCTACAAAGAATTGAAGGAAGAGAAGAAGTCGTTGAATTTTTACATGATTGCTGCACATCTGAATCCGAAGGATTCATCTTTGTGGAAAAATCTTCTCACTCAATCAATGTATGGTGTTAATGTGTTTTCTACTTTCAGTAACCTTTGACTGAGAATGCAGATTATGTCTTTATCTTGGACGTGAATTATGAGTTATTATCTCTTTAGTACATTTTTTCTCTCAGTAGAACCTTGTAAATGAGCTAAACAGAATAACTCTTAAATGCAAAAACTGGTTGATTTGATACCAAGTTTAATATCCAATTCAATGTTTTTGTTACGATCCCACATCAGATCCACAATAAATTGTGGATTGGTATATAAGTGGGAGTCAATCATTGACCTTTGACCATGGTTTTGGGTTAAGTTAGGGCTCCCTAGCTTATATTCCTAACAATTGGCGCCGTTTGTAGGAAAAAGTTCGGATGGGCTGCGGAATGGGGCTACCCGATGGTGGGCCCAGGGGTTGCTACCCCGGATGTGGGCCCAAGGGGGGTTGCCACCCGGGAAGTGGACCTTGACATATGGGTTTCCACCTGGAGTGTGCCGTCCGTGGACGTCCGGCTTTAAGGGGGGTTGATTGTTACGACCCCACATCGGATCCACAAGAAATTGTGGATGGGTATATAAGTGGGAGTCAATCCTTGACCTTTGACCATGGTTTTGGGTTAAGTTAGGGCTCCCTAGCTTATATTCCTAACAGTTTTGTAGTGCGTGAAGTTAGATATGGCACTATTCTTTAGCATAGGATGGTGATGATAGCTACTCAAGAAATTACTACTATAGCTTTGTTCCACTTTGATACATAGGATTTGTCAATCTAATAATATTTGCTTGTGGTTTCTTATAATCATCGAACAATCCACTGACTGACTAGCTTTTCTAAATCCTAAAACTCATATTAGGTTAGATCATCTGTCATCTGTTTACAATGATCTTGGTGCACTATGATTCAGTGGCTAGTTTTTCTGGAGATTTTTTGCTTATATTCTCTAAAGCTATTACTAGGTTATTTAATCACAACTTCGAATTGGCTTTTGAATGACATGTGAGAGCACTTATATGTTTGAATTTTTTTCTTTTTTTTTTTTCGTGCAGAGAGCTTGGGGACAAAAGGCAGGCAAATTACTGTCTTAATAAAGCAATCACAGCAGATCCAAAAGACGTCGATCTTCGGTTTGATCGTGCTTCTCTCTATGTTGAGCTTGGGGAGTATCAAAAAGCAGCTGATTCCTATGAGCAAATCTCTCGCTTGTGTCCAGATAACATTGACGTGCTGAAAAAAGCTACCCAGGTTTACTCTTCTCATTTATACTATTTGCTGTCCGGTTTCAAGATCTTGTCTGATTAATTTATATAAACAATGTACAAAGTTTCAAGACTGGGAGCTTACTTACAGTTGATTGCTGCTGTGATGATTTACCTTTCAACATGTTTTTTCTTACTCACTTGTACTCTGCAATTTCTTGAGGGAAAAGCAAAACTTATAGGCTTACCAAGTGAAGCAGAAATAAATGGCCTGTTAATTGGAATGGTTGCTTGATAATGGTAATCACCAATAGCTACTGAACGCACAATATCTATATTCAGCTATCCATCTGCTGGAAAACATATTAGTCATCTTATTATCTTAATTATTAATTTTTCAATTACTGCAGGCACAATTTCTCCTTCAAAATTACCTTCTTCCATTCCATCAATGCTAGGGTAGAACCACTTCTAATTTGAAAATGTTGAGTCTTATTGAGTTTCAAAGAAACCCCTAAATCCTTATAAAAAACCCTATAAATTTGGCATGCAGTTGCTACCCTCCAAGTTATTGATGCAAGAAGCACTTAAATTACTCTTCCTTCTAAGATACATCAGCTACGATTTGAAATTAAAAGGCCAGAAAATGTCATATATGAAATCCGACAAAGCTGTACTTCAGGTCATCATTCAGAATGCCTTCTGTGTCCATGCCCAGTTGCAAGTTCTTTCCTTAAACGTTTCTCACATATTGGTCTGTCTTTTTTTTTTCTTTTCTCACTTATTGTTTGGTGTCATTTGTTATTCTTTTCTTCAGTTGTATCTGAAATGTGGGCAACATCAGCGAGCTGTTTGTATTTTGGAGAACAGTCTCAGACTTCAAGTAGATGTTGTTACTTTTGAAGTGCTGGATCTCTTGGTTTCAGTTCTCATGGAAATCAATGAATATGCCAGAGCTTTTGAACATGTTGAGCGCTCGCAGAAGAGTGGAAAAGAGATCCCATTAAATTTGATTGTAAAAGCTGGAATATGTCAGGCTCATCTTGGCCATCTGGACAAAGCAGAGGTCTGTTTACATGTCTTTCCAATTGCTATTATAACCCCAGTTCATCTGTGTTTTCTCGAAGCCTGCTTAAAAAAAATTCTTTATTCAAAGGAAATACATTGATATTCTGGTTATTGGGCCAATAAATAATGCAAAAATATTGATATCTTGTCTCTGGATTTTATAGGTTATGGTATAGCTGTTAAGTTGATTTAATTATTTTCGTGCTAAACTCGTAAATTAGTTCTGCAAGTTTTTGAGTTTATCATTTCTGGTATCCGTGCGTAATGAGAACTATAAAGTTTTCCTTTGAAGTTACAGGTTCATGTGCTGCAGTTGTCTGGGGTGTCTACAACCCATACTTTTTGTTTTTGTTTTTGTTTGGGGGTGTATGTAGTGTCAGCTTTCTGTGCAATTTAAATCAGGTTTTCACTTGTTTTTAGAAACTAGCAACTGTTTGTCTTCAACAATTTTCATTTGAAAAAAAGAGTATTGAGTACGTGTATCGTTCTTATATACTTTATTACTGGTTTAGTCTACTGATTGTTCACTAAATTGTTGGACAGGTTTACTTCAATGTTTTAGAACCGAAAATCGCATCTAGTGATCCTCACTTGATTGTCGATGTTGCGGACTCACTGATGACTGTTGGCCATTGTGAACCTGCATTAAAATACTACATGATGTTAGAAGAAGATTCAGATAAGAATAATGTAAGTTAAGTATAGTCTTAAATTTTATTTCAAATGAGCTGGACTGGACAGCAATATAATTTCATAGGGGTAGTTTCTAGCACTAGAATGCAACTGACAATTGACCTCTGAAATTCCATTTCAGGGTTTCATACACCTAAAAACTGCAAGATGTTATGTCTCTCTGAAGAAAGGAGCAGAAGCCATTGAATATTATTACAAAGGTCAATACTAAGTTACATGTAGAATCATATCTGTACTTGAATTTGTCTGTTGACAAATTGTTTGATATAATCCTTAATTTCTAGTGTGTATTAGTTCCCTGGAAGTGTCTTTGTTTGATCATTTGAACCTTTCTTCCGTTAGTTTAATATTATTTACTGAAAAATGTCACTATGTTTATTTATTATAGCTGTTCAGAAGCTCGATGATAGTATTGATGCACGGTTGATGCTATCATCTCTCCTTCTTGAAGAAGGTAGAGATGATGAAGCCATTTCTGTTCTCTCTCCTCCAGTAAAATCAGGTATCCATGTCTTTGTCCAATTAATAGAAGGGTAAATTACTATTTGTCTCTAAACTATGGTCATTTTCATTCTTTGCTACCTAATCCTTTTTTTTGTCATATTTAACCACCTGAAGTTTGCAAGATTAACATTTTGCTACCTGAGGGCTACCACTGTCAACTTTTGTAGCTGGAGCCCTAGCTCTTAGGGCTTTTGATCATTTATCATTAATTCTATTAGCAAAATTTGATTTACCCTTGATAAACTATCTCGTATTATTTTTACTTTCTCAATAGATTATGTTCTTTTTTCTCAGAATCACATCCTGACACTTGTAAAGGATGGTGTTGTAGTGGGAAGATAAAGTTGAAGCTTTCTCAAATTTATAGATCTAAAGGCTCATTGGAGGATTTCGCAAATGTATTGTTTCCTGTAATTCGTGAGACACTGTCTCTAGAAATAGAATGGCAGAAGGTAACCTTTATATCTCTTCTCAGTTACTAGTCACCCTCCATTCCATTCCCCTGCCATCTCTTCTTATTTTAACGTTAGCTTCCATGAAACTCTTGAGGTATTATTTTGCTTACTTATTTGTTTATTCTTCATCCCGAATTTTATCCATGGATATTATAGTTAGATATTGAATTAGTAGCGATAGTGTTGCAGGCTCTCTAAAACTATATGCCATATTTGAACATTTAGTGACTATTACTCTTGTTGCACTAACATTTCAGTCATGCCGTTGCTTACCTTTTTAACTTGTCTCAAGTACTCTTCATTAGCTTATAGCAGATTCACTTTACATTATTTACTTATGTACTGTGTGGATGCATAATTTCTATAATGCAAGTGTAAGTCCTCCTGAAACTCTTATCTTTGAAGCACAATTCCTATTTAAGAAAAATCCTGCTATATGTGTGTCCTCACTCTGTGTCTATATAATGGAGTTTCAGTTATCTATCCATATTAATGACTTGAAACTTGATTGATAATAAGAAGTTCCTAATCAGAATTATATAGGTAACAAAAGTGATCTGCTAAAGTACGGTAAAGCAAAGAGTCTGCAAATTGTATTCAGAGGTTGATATAACTAAATGTCTGAAGAACCCAGTCAAAACTGCCAGGTTAATTGTTTTTTTCTCTTGAGGCTAACACCAAAAAAAAAAAGGGAGGATTGAAGTTTCTGTTACTGGTAGATACAGTGATTGCCAGCTATTTCTATCTTTTTCTCGTTTCATTTCCCTACCCCTAGGTAAACCAAGGGTCTGTTTCATGACTGGCTAAATCAATTTATGGTTTCTGTTGCTTAATATGCTTGGGTTTCTGAATTTTGAAGATTGATTACATATTTATCTTCATGTTATGCATTGAAAACTGTAGTGAAATCCTTCTCATGATTTCATTACTATAGATTTATTGATATACGTGATACATTTATTTATATGTTGCAAGCAATGATGTGGCAAGTTCTTTTCCAATTTTAGTAGTATCTTACAGGACTCATGTTTGTGGAATCAGGTTAAAGCCCGTAGAAGACTGACAAAGAGTGTTCTTTCAGAAAGGGTGAAAGTGCTAGATTATCATCAAACTGACAGCGTGTTTCATGGATTTAGGCCTGTAGCTTCTTCTGCAGACCGGTTAGTATACGATCTAGTTTTATCTTTTACATTCAGATTTTTGAAATCTAAAATTGGATTTAGTTTAGCACTGGCCCTTTCTCATCAAATCCAAGCAACTTTTGTTAGCTTAGGAAGAAATACAACATTACTGTCAAAGATCTATTTGCCTTGTGTTAAATGAATGATCAGGAATTTTGAACTCATTTCAATGTTTCAGCAGTTCTTTTCAAGTACTTTTTTTTAAAATTTTGGACTCAGTAATTTACATGATATTCTTGACCTGTTAGCTATCAAATAAGAAATGTTCACATAAGATTTACTAGCATTGTGGATAATGGTGCTTCCAGTGCATTTATTTTTTGTATATCAAAAGCTTAATGTTTCCTATTATCATGTAGAAACTACAGGAAAAGAATAGAATATATGTTCTCTGCGTTGTTGCCTAACTCAAAACATACCGATATGCTTTAAAGTTACATGCCTGTTTCATAACTTCATTTCATCTCTCAGGTCTAAAGCTTCAAGAGCAATGAAGACACTCCAGAAGAAGGCTGCAGTAAAGGAAGTAGAACGAGCTGCAGCATTGGCTGCTGGAATTGAATATAACAGCGAAGACTCGGATGATGAATCTCCAGTAAGAAATTGAAAATGTGATTTGAATCTAAAGTGATAAAGTTATTACTGTCGTTGGCTTACAAGATTCTATTGGAATATCATGCTTTCACTCTTATATGATGATTTGATATCCGGTGCAGCAAGTACTTCCGAATCCTCCATTGCCAGACTTTCTAAAAGAAGAGGAAAACCATCAGTTGATTGTAGATGTAAGTCCCCCAATTGGAGACTCTGATCCCTTATTTCATTGTTGGTGTGCTTTCCTTGTTTGTTTGATTTATTGATGAAGTTAAAACCACAACAAACTAATTTGTCTTACTATTATACAAGAGATCAGTGCATACTGCATACAGTTCTTGTAATTAGGCAGGTTACCCTCAATCTGATAGCACAATTTCTTTCGCTTATCAGTGTAGCCAAGGGAAAATTAGAATTATATATATATATATATTTTTTTTTTTCTTTTTTCTATCCTATATTTTCTAATTGGAGAGTTTTATTACAATTTTTGTAGTTATGCAAGACATTATCATCATTGCAAAGGTATTGGGCTGCACTAGAAATTGTTGATCTCAGCTTGAAACTGGACATGTCTGCTGAGATAAAGGAGAAGCTCAAGAATCTCGGAGCTCGTAAGCTTATTATTATTTTAATATATTTAGATGTTAATTATCCATCTTTTCGTTTAAATATATCCTGTAATCAATCTTCATCTAGTTTTTGCAGGATAGATTGTGGGATTAGTCGTAAAAAAGTTCTAATGCATTTCATGATTTCCCTTTTTTTTTTGTTTACCTCGTAGAATTTTCTGTTAATATTGATGATCCTGCACATGCACATGGTCGGGATTACATGCGTGACTTTGTTGCTCAAAATCCTTCAAGCTTTACTGCCTGGAATTTTTTCTACAAAGGAATATTGAGGTACTAATATCCCTAACTCAATGATTGTCATATTATATTGCATTTGGGTAGCATTTAAAGTTAAGAGAGCAATTATTTGAATAATGCACTAATCGCCTGCATTAAGTGGTTGCAACTTGGATGAAATTACTCTTACCTATTTCAACGAGAATGGTTTTATGATCTGGATGTCATGCTTTGTGTAAATAGGACTTTTACATGTCCCTATAAATTGTGCTCAATGCTAAATTCTTCTTAGACAATGTCTAATTGAAAAACTTAAGGTTGTGTTTGGATGGAGGGATTTGGGTCTATGGATTCACAACTAAATTCAGTCCACCTGTTTGGACAAAAATATTCAAATTAATGGACTTCAAATACTTAGCTTTAACTCTGGATTAATATCACTTTTAGTCACCAAACTTTACCTGAATTTCATTTTTTGGCACCCAGTTTCACCCTTCACAAAAATAGTCATTAAACTGTCTTTTCTTAAATAAAAAATGGTGACATAGTTAGATGGCCGTCAAAGACTAACGGAGCAAACCAAGAATGGCGCGATTTCTTCCCACTCACCAAAATTTTCCCCCTTTCTACCTAAGCCCTAATTTTAGTCATGTCCTTGCGATTTCACTCAAATTCCTTGCAGTCTGAGTCAAATCTCTTGTGATTTCTTGCTATATCCACAGCTTGTACGCTTTGCTCTGTCTCTACAGCTGAAACAATTGTATGGCAGGAAATTCACTTTGAAAACAATTGTTTGCAGATAGGAAGTTCAAAATGGAAATAAACGGAAAATTCGCATACCCCATTGAATGCATATGTAATGAGATGTAGAGTCGAAATAGGAACAAAAAAAAATACATACATTTGTTTGAAGATTCGGAACTTGATTGAAGACAAATTATGAAAATTAGGGTTTTGGGAATGGGGAAAAAGGGGGATGAATTGGGGAAGAAAATAGATGAACCTATTATAAATCGCGCCTGTTCTTAGTTTACTCTGTTAGTCTTTGAAGGCCATCTAAAAATGTCGCAGTGTTTGATTAAAAAATGAAGTTTAATTACTACTCCTTTCGTCCCATAATTATTTTCACACTTTTCTTTTTTGTCCGTCCCGCGATTATTTTCACACTCTAAAAATGGAAACTATTACTGTAACTTTATTCTCACAATATTCACATATTTACACAAAATGCCATTATTTTACATTCAATCCAACTAATCTCATTATTTTAACAATTAACTTTAGACATCACCATACTTTTCTTAAAAATTGTGTCATGCGAAAGGTGAAAACACCTCTGGGACGGAGGGAGTATTTTTCATAAAGGGTGAAACTCGGTGACCAAAGTGAAATTGAGGTAAAGTTTGTTGATCGAATTACTCTAGTTCAAATTAGGGAGAATTTCAAATATTTAGCTAAATCATGTCATTTGAATCCATGATTTTTGAATTCTTTCATTTATAAATCTATTGATTTCTAAATGACTCTATCCAAATGCAACTTAAGAGAAATTTGGGTTCATTTTGTTTTGTTTTCTGAAGCTGCTCATTTTCAAATTCAGAGATAATAAACTCTTGAGACACAGCAAATTCCTTCATAGAATGAAAAATAAGCACAAAAAATCTATCCCACCTATTCTTATTGCGGCACATCAGTTTACCATGATTAGTCAGCACCAAATAGCTGCTCGAGAATATCTGGAAGCCTATAAACTGATGCCTGACAATCCCCTGATCAACCTTTGCGCAGGTATGCATCTTATCTCAGAATCAAATATTACAGCTATGGAAATTAAAATGTTCTTATTGAAGTTTAAATGCATATTCCTTTATTTTCAGGAACTGCCTTGATAAACTTAGCCCTTGGCCATAGACTTCAGAACAAGCACCAAACTGTGTTACAAGGCCTTGCTTTCCTCTATAACAACTACCGCCTCTGTCCAGACAGCCAGGTCCGTTCTTTAGCTCAACTATATGCTCTCATCAAATATCTTGGTTACAAAGAGTTGCTATGTTATAGTAACTAATTAAGGTAAATATCTTTTTAGCTTAAGAGTTGCTATGTTGATATGTGCTTATAGTTATATCTGATCATACATTCAAAAAAAACTTCAACACATTCACCATGTGTTAAATTTTGATTTGCTAATAATTAGTGATAAAGATAATTTGTAGCTTCATGAAACCAACTTTTTGACAACAGCTCACATGAAGCTACAAATTATCTTGATCACTGGTTATTAGCAATCAAAATTGATCATGTGGTGGATGAGTTTAAGTTGTTTTTTGAATGTATGATCAGATATAAGTAATATATCAGTATAACATAGCAGAATACAGCTCACATGATACATAAAATGATTGTCTGAAAATCTTTAATAGCCCACGTATACTTTGCCTCCGTTTTTTTGCAGGAAGCATTATACAACATTGCTCGGGCGTATCATCATGTTGGTTTGGTTTCTTTGGCTGTTACGTATTATGAAAAGGTGTTGGCCATGCATGAGAAGGATCATCCCATCCCGACACTTCCATATGGCGATGCAGGTCCTGCGAATATCAAAAGCCCTGGATACTGTGATATTCGTCGAGAAGCAGCTTTCAATCTTCACTTGATCTACAAGCAAAGTGGAGCACTTGATCTTGCTAGGCAGGTTTTAAAAGATCATGTTGTCTTGTGATGCTCATATGAAGAATGTACAGATATCACTCTTTTGGGATGTGGGTTTTTGCCGCGCAAGGTTATGTTTGGACGAAGGGATCTGAGCCTATGAATTTTAAATTTATAATTTAGATTCACTTGTTAAGATTTTCAAATTGATACTTCAAATATATAGTCTTAATGTGTACAAATATGGGCCATCTACAACCCAATAGACATTTGAGGATATATTTTTTAAAAGTTACAATCAAGGGCTAAATGTGTACAAATATGGGCCAAATTATTACAATATTTACACAATCTTACCTCTAACTCATCTATCAAAACTAGTACCATTTTCTGCTATGGAGATATAGGGTCGCATCTCTGTTTGATTCAAATTTGAATTGCCTCTCTCTCTCTCTCTCTCCCTCCCTCCCTCTCAATAATCTCTTCTATCTCTCCTCTCTCTTAATATGGAATTCAACGGATTCACGGTTTAATGATGAGAGTTGTCGGTGTGGGGGGTGACGGTTCATGACAGAGGTTTTTTTGGTTCCAATAGAGGGCGACGCAAGGAGAGAGATCGCTGCCAGCAGAGATTGTCAAGTCTCCGGGGAAGAAAGTTGCTGCGAAGAATCTATGTTGCTTCGATAATTCAAAACAGAGGTAGGTTGAGGGGGATTTTATGCGTTGGTGACTCAGATATTAGGGGAAATAAATGAGCAGTGAGTGGGGGATTCGTCTTCTCCGAAAATAAATTTCAGTGGGTGTGAAGGCTTCGACGTCATCTTCTCCGGCTAGTGGGTGACGACTTTCAGGCATGGTGGACGGTTTTCGAAGGATTTCGGTAATGAATATATTAAAGTACTGATTTATACTCAAAAGTACTGTAAGAATATACTAAAGCACTGATTTATACTTAAAAGTACTATAAGAATATACTAATGCACTAATTCATACTCAAAAGTATTGATACGTATTCAAAAGTACTGTCCCGATTCGCCGGAGATGAATTAATATTGGCCGGAAATTTTCTCCGATTCTTTGAGTTTTTCTTAGAACTTACACATTTTCTTTGAATTTTCTCTAATTCTTTGAAATTTCCTTAGAAAAGTACTGTAAGAATAAACACTGAAATACTTATCACAGAAAAAAATATCGTCAAGCACCACTTAATGTCGTCACAGAAAAAAAAAAAGAAAAAAGGGTCAAATTTTGTATCTTTCTAAAGCCCTAGTTAGTGGAGTGATCGTACACGCCTCTCAACGTCGTCGATCTCCTCGCCAGAAGTTGTTGGTTTTCAATTTCACCGGAAGTTGTTGGTAATAAAATTTAAAAAAACTTACTATATTAAATGTTACAAAAGTCATTATAGGTTTAAAAGTACAAAAGTAACCATCGTATCAACAGTAAAAAGCTTTCATTTTGTACTATTTTCAGAACAATTAATTTATGAAGATTTGGGGCAAAAACTCCTATTTGTAAGTAAGGGAAATTGTTGTCTCTAATTGTGTTTAGACTCTTAAAAAAGTCTCATATTGTAAGTGTCCCTAGTTTTAATTCTAATTTAAATAGCGGGAACTTCAAATATTTAGTAAATTATGTCACTTAAAATTTATAATTTTTTTAATTCATTTATCTTTTAAAATTTTAAATTCCAAATGATTTTATCTAAATGCAACCAAAGGAATTTGTATTTAAAAATCTTTGAGAACGAGTTATTTCTTAAATAGTTCCATGTTCTGCTTTTGGTAAGGTTAGTAACACTTATTTTTTTTAATATGAGAGCAAGTCTTTTGTGCACTAAATGTAATGTGCCAATTCAAGTGTATTTTTAAAAAATTGTATAAAATATCATTGAAAAGTCATCATTTTATTATTAAAAATTGTATTTTTAAAAGTTTATTTTTCAATAATATTATGTATGACTTTTCAATAAATAATATTTTTTAAAAATACACTTGAATTACACTATGCATTTTATGCCCACAAAACTAAATATGATGGATATAAAAATAAAACTAGGACTTTAAATAATATAGTATGCAGATGAAATTACTATCCAGTGGATGAATACATTAACCAAAAAAGAAACTCATTTCTACCCTTTGGAAAAATCCTATTTTATATCTCTTCTCCCATTCTATTACCCATTCCTTAAAATCTTCACTCCACATCTAGCAGACACGTCATCATTGTTCATCCCAAACAACCACACTGACGCCCACACAAATTTATTAAAATATGAATAGTTTCAGATTGATTTATTAAAATGGGAGAAAATTTAAAATGTTATGAATATAAAACTGGTTATGTGTAAAACAATTCTTTTTACGAAAATTACCGCATGGTGACACGTGCCCAGTCGGTAGAACCGACTGGAGGGAACAAAGTGTCAGCATTTCACGTGGGTCACAGAGAAGTCACTTATTGAAAGGCGAAATTCAGGCACACAGTATTATTACATAATTGTTTAACATATTTGTTTTGTTTCATCTTGTCCAGGGAATCAGATTCCCATGCACCATACCCCATGCTACTTAATCAGATTTCCATGCACCATACCCCATGCTACTTACTACTACTCCCTCTGTCCTACAGGAATTTACACACTTTTCTTATTGGGACGTCCCACACAAATTTGCACACTACCAAAAAAGGAAACATTAATTTACGTGCACACTCACAAACATTTACACATATTTACCCATATGCCATTACTTTATATATAAAAACAATTTTCCTTAAAAAATGTGCCGTCCCGTAGGGTGCAAATTCCTACGGGACGGAGGGAGTACTTTATATATATTATATATATGCATGTTAGGCTTCTCATGTACATATTTCATTTCTTCCTCATTCACAATTCTATATCCTCTTCGTTAAAAAAAAATAAAAAATCCTTTCTCATAATATATCTAATTGTCTCCATTTTTCTGCACAAAAAAAATTATTTCTTCTTATAATATATATTGTCTCCATTTCTCTGCATATATATATATATATATATATTTCTTCTCATAATATATCTTGTCTCAATTTCTGTGCACAAAAAAAAATCAAATCAAATCTTTCCACCAACATATCCTCCTCTTTATAAAGTGCAAGTATAAAATTTAAAATATATTTTTTTGCATACAATGCTTGTATTAGAAATTACATTTTATATATTTATATTATTTTATAGACTAATCTTGATATTTTTTTGCGTAGTTAATAAACTGAGGGGATACCCCAACACTTGAGCAAAGGCCTCAGTACCTGAGTAATGCTGTTCTGCATGCGTCCAGGAAGGAAGAGATAATCAAGGTCAAGAAAGAGCTAGCTCCTAAAGAAGGTGGCTACGTCAAGCTAAGGTAAGATAATTTATTTTTTTGTAAAAGTTATTTAATTATTATGTATGTTAAATATACTTATAGAAATAATTGTGTTATTTGGATCATATTTAATTGTGTTACTGCGTTAATTTTTTTATTTGATCATTTTATGTTGGAAAAATTACTATCTTTAGGATTAATAGAGTTTAAATCTCAATTGGTCACATAACTATTTGACAAAATACATTTAGTCCCAAAATTAACTTTTTATCAGATTTAGTCTCAAATTCTATAATAAGGTCCAATTTTAGTCCCAAAATTAACTTTTTATTGAATTTAGTCTCAAAGAATACAACTATTTATAGAGTAAATCTATACAAACCAATTTAATTTATATCACGAAAATAAATTTTACGGTAAGAGTATATAATATAAAACTTTGTCTAAATTGGAACAGCTTTCAAACTTCAACATATTATTCGACATTATAAATTAAATAATTGAAGTAATATTAGATTTGAAATAATATGTTGCTAAAGCCACCAATTATTATATTTTTAGATGAAATCAGATTAAGAAAAGAAAATATGAAATTGAAATAAAGTAATAATAATATTAATAAATACCAATTATTTCACTTTTCACCTTTAATTTGGGATTAAATAAAATAATTACTATCCATCAAATAAATTTAACGGTGAAAACACAGTATTTTGTCGTGTTTCATTAGCAATATGGATTTATAATTTCCTTTGTAAAGTTTTAGAAAAATATTTAATTTTCCTATTTTTAATTTTAGAGAAATGCACTATTATACTAATATTTACTCATATTATTTGTATTGGCTATAGAAGACATGTCATACTCTCACAATATCGGGATTTATGTGTGGTTTTGTCGAACTATTGTGGGACAAAGAAGGGTGGATCGTATGATTGATTTCAACGATCTATTATGTTTATTGTTCGAGATCACGGGATTAGACATGCAAGTGCATTCCATAGATGTATTCGTCATAATTTATGATGGGAGTTTACCAACAAACTATCCTATTAGAAATAATCACGATCTTAGTTATTGGTTTCATCCACATAACCACTTGAATGAGGTTGAGCTATTAGTGGAACGTGATTTTTTGGGATAATCACGATCTTAGTTATTGGTTTCATCCTATTTATATTTTTTTATTTATGATATATTATTATTCATTTGATAGGTGCTTGGCCACAATATGGGATATCCCAGTATGTTGAAAATGAGGGAGCTCTGACTGGATCTCAAGATTACCCGCAATATGCAGGAATTGGTATGCAGTTTATAAAATTACATTATTTATTTTATTACTATAAAAAATTAAATTTTAATATTATATTTTTTTTATTTGTTATATATTTATTGTAATGCATGACAGATGCTTCTACTTCAAGATTGTCTGATGTACAAACACCAGATATTCTTACATCATGGAGTGGATCATTTTCTCAATTATTAGAAGCACATTTTGATATGAATGCATATCAAGCTCAGTTGGCATCACAACGGCCAATTTACCGCTCATCGTCTATACCATTTGCGGGCATAAGTGAAACTCCTGTACCAGATCTAAATCAATAACCACCTCGTTTACCTCGTCGTAGTGATCGTGAAAGACATCCACCAAAATGTGGCACAGGTGGTCATAGGCGTTTTCACTAATTGAGTGATATTATGTACAAATAAATAGATACTTATTGTTATTAAATTATCAAATGTGAAAATACCACAATATACTCATTTTCAACTTCTAAATTTATTTTACCCACATCTATTTTCAAAAATCTTTTATACCTAAGTCATGGTAAAAGACTTAATACCCTAATAAAATAGGTATAAAAGAGTTACTCCCTCCGTCCCAGATGTGTTTTCACCTTTGAGATGACATAATTTTTAAGAAAAGTAAAATGTTGTGTAAAGTTATATTATTAAAATAATGAGATTAGTTATATTGTGAGAATAAAGTTAAAGTAATAGTTTCCATTTATAGGGTGTGAAAACAATTGTGGGACGGACGGAAAAGGAAAGTGTGAAACCAATTATGGGACGGAGGGAGTAATAACTTTGAATTTAGTCCCACTTGATTTTTTGACTTTCGTGGTATTAAATTTTTTTATATAACATAAAAATATTATTTATTTATAAATATAATATTTAATTATAAAATAATCAATTTTTATTTAATTTATTTAATTTTTATAGTATCAATTTGTATTAATCTAAAAATAATCAAAATAATTAAATAAAAAATTAATTTATATTTTTCATAAAATTTAATATAAATAAATTTTAACAATATAATAAAACAATAAACATAAAATAAAAATAAAATAACAATAAAAAAAAACAAAAAAAAAACATTAAAAGTAGTAAGAAAAACAATAAGAAGGCATGGCGTGTCTTTATATATATATATATCATGTGAATTATTGCATGTTCCCCAGACAAAATCACATGCTGCCCAGCATTTTATAATTCACAGCCTTTGACTTTGCGTTGTTCGAGAATACCACGTGAAGCTGATGAAGTGGACTCAGGTTGTCCCCTTCAGTTGGTACTTGTAGTACCGACTGGAATACTGTTTACAACACGCTCACGTTGGCCCATTTACACGTCACCAGTCGGTGTTCAGGATACCGACTGGTTTTAAAATCATAAACTCTCTGCTTTTTACCCTATTTCAATAAATGAATTTGAAAACATCTTCAATTTAATAAATTTGTCCTGACGCCCACGCTCATCCCAACACAACTGGATGATAACTTTTTATGATAAATTTTAATAGTGTTACATATACCTAATACCACGCATTTCTAATGATAATTTTTGTGAAAAATATTTGGGAATAAAATTATTTCATTCCAAAGTATTTTTCGTGACAAAAGATAATATTTTTACGATGAATTTTTTCGTTACGAATTTTTTAATTTTTTGTAGTGTGAATATCGTTGTCGTTCAACCCAACTGTACCTATCGCCACCGTCGCTAATTCCAACCTACCCCTGCTGTCGTTGCTCACCCCACTGCACCTGAACCCCGTCCATCACAAACTCATTTTGGCTTCAACTTAAGTTTCTCCCTCTTTACTTTCATCTTTTTGTTTCTTGATTTTCTTATTTTATTAGGATTTAGTTTTTACTATTTTTTTTCTATTCGATTCAAAGTGTCTCTTTGTTGGGATTTTATTTTATTTTTTTCTGAAAAAAAATGTATGATTTCCACAAAAAAATTCATAAAAACAATTTATTTCCTAGTTTTTCTTCGAGATTGGTACTTTTTTTTTTCGAAATTTTGATACTTTTTCGAATATTTTTGCAAAATATAGTACTTCCTCCGTCCCTAACCAATTTGCACACTTTCTATTTTGGGTTGTCCCAAATCAATTTGCACACTACTTAAAAAGAAAACATCGATTTGCGTGCACACTCATAAAACTTTCCACACATTTACCCATATACCACTACTTTATTTAAAAAATATATTTTTCTTAAACCGTGTGTCATTCCAAGGGTGCAAATACCAATGGGACGGAAGGAGTATTTTGTTTCAAAAATTGATACCTTGTCAAATACTTTGTCGAAATCTGGTATTTTTCTTAAGACTTTGTCCATCTTTTTTTTTTCTCAAAATTTTTTCATTGTTTTTTTTATTTTGCTAATTTAAATTTTTTATCGAAAATTTGAATATTTATTTTCAATAGAAGATGAGTTTTGTAGTTTGATTACAGTGTGGTCATTTGAATTTCCAATGGGGCGACGACCGTGTGCAACGTCAGCACCGGCGGCTAGCAATATGATTGTGGCAGGAATTATAGACATATTTTCAATTCCTAATTAATAGAGACACTCACTTTAAAATTTTAGACAATCACTTTTAAAATTCAAAATTTATAAGAAATATAGGGTGTGTTTTCAACTACTTAAAAAAGTGTAGAATCACTTTTTTGTAGAAGTGGGTGAGACCCAACTTAGTGATTCTACACTTTTTTTTAAGTGTTTTAAACACACTCATACTCTTATAAAAAGTGATTTTGTATCTTAAGAAACTGTTGCAAACAAGCCCTATGTTGATAGAATTTACTAATCGTGTTTGTTATGTGACTTGTTGTAACATATTAATTCTACCAAACAATAATCTTGGATTTGTTCTTGGGTGGGTGAGATAGAGAGAAAGTAGAGAGTTTAGAGAGAGAAAGTAAATGTGTATTGTGATTGAATTGTTTGTAATAGTACAAGAGATACCTTATTTATAGGTGTGCAAGTGTGAGGTGGCACCTTGTGAGCCTATATGACTTCCGGTGTTGATGAAGGTTCGTAATCTTCGCCTTGGTCCCTCCCAATGCTACCTTTACCACGCCCTCTTCTACTACATATCTATTCGTCCTATTTATGCATCCGTTATTTGGGCTCTTGGGCTAGGCGAGGTCCTTGGCGAGCTCCCTTGCCTTGTGCGATTTTTAGAGATGGTATAGCGTGGACTCCAGCTCGGTCCCCTCGACTGGGGGCGAGCTCCCTCTTGAGTAGGGAAGCTCGCCCGCGGCTCTCTCCCCCCTGGTGTACTCGGTTGCCGACCTTGGTCCATCGGGGGCTCGGGCGAGGTCCTTACCTACCTTGCCGAGCTCCCCTGTGTTGGCCTTGGTCTGGAATGGCGACGTGACCTCTGCTCCAGCTGGTGACCTTCTTAGCCTTGGGACAATTTCCCTGATTATCCCAGGGTAGTTCGTCTGCCAACATTTGCCCCCCAACTCGCGCACATCATGATTCTTCTAGTGTGTGGGTGAGCTGATTTGTCTCCGTGGACGAGGACTCGAGTATTGGCGAGCTACCTTTGGGCAGGTGCCGAGCTCATGGGCGAGCTCCATCGCGACAGTTCGTCGGCTGATGTGGTGCGAGAATCGAGGCGTCGTGCACGCCTTTTTAGGCGTTGTTTCTCGCGCCCATCATGGTAATCTTTTGAATTTTTTGCAAAATGGTCCCTATACTCCTCGAATATTTGACCTCGTCCCCCGTGTCTATAAATAGGCGAAGGCAAGGTCATTCCTCACTTTCGCATCTTCGAATTCTCAGAGCTTTTTTCCGGTGAACGTTTTTATTGCACCCGACGGATTTTCGAAGGCTCTTCAAGGTAGAATCCAAATTCTTCTTCCTTTTCTTCTTTCTTATTGCAGATTGTTCTCGTCCCTTTCCTATTTCTCCAAATTTCTGGAAACTTCGGACATTTCTAGTGGTTTTTTTATTTTCCGGCCGCCCATACACCGTAACTCCGGTGATCGAAACTGTTGGGGTATACCTTGGAACTTTCTGGACCTCGCCCAAACCATGTCGATCCATGCCTCGAGTGAGACCCTATCGAACCGTAATCCCAAGAAACGACCATTGACTGAAAATGAGCCGATCCCCCAAATGACCCCGATAATGATTGGCTCCAGCTCTGAGGTGGCCTCGGTAGCTCGCCCAGACTCCGGCGAGCTACATGGCGAGGTCCGCCCTGATTCAGAGGAAAAGGCCTCCAGTTCCATCTACCGCGAGGTATGGGAGGAAGGAGACGAGGTCGCTTATGAGGAAAGAGTTGCAGGCGGCAATGAGGGGGTTGCCGAGGTTGGTGAAGAGGCCGCCGAGGTCGGTGAAGAAGGGGGCGACCTCGAGGAAGTCACAGTTGAGTGGTTCCGCACCATTGGTTTCCCGGAGCCCCAACTGATCGAGCATCAGGTCCTCGCCTAGGTTATCCATGCATTCGACTGGGACGAGTATGTCGCCCAACACGCGATGAGCTTCAATCTTCCCGAGCGATAATATCGGGACCCGGCGAACAAATCAGACTTCAAAGCCAGCGACGTCAGGAGCGTTATCACAGAGTATCAACTTCCTCATTTCCGTGTGAAGTACCGGATCACACTCGACATCTTTTTGTACGCCCCCGGGAAGGATGAGCGAGCTGATGCACCTCCGGTGGGGTTGACGGCTATCAATGTGCACACCCTCGAGGCCGGGCTTACATTGCCCCTGCACCCAATCATTGGTCAGTTCTTGTTTGATAACAACCTCGCCATCACTCAGCTCACTCCCAATGCCTGGAGCAGCTTGTTGGCGGCGTTGGCGGTCCTCGGGTTGGAAGGATACGAAAATAGACTCATCACTGCCGAGCTCAATGAGCTCCTCGCCGTAACTCGGCAAGTAAATGATGGCAAGGGGTATTATTACCTCAAAGCTCGCCCGGGGTTAAAGTTCTTGGGGATTCTCCCAAATAAAGTCCGTGAATGGAAGTAACAGTTCGTCTTCATGGGCGGAGACTGGCGAACTTCAACAAGCTACTCCGGGCGAGGGGAGCGAATTCCAACCCCCGAAGAATACGGGGAGGCTAGCAGTAGGTTGCCTATTTGGTGTGCATGGGTTGAATTAGATTTACTAATCTAATTCCTTTCTTTTGTAGGTTTGAAGCACCACACCTCGAGCCGGGGGAAGCCCGAAGTGTCGGTTGAGTTCGATGTGGTGCGGGCTGTTTGTTACCTGAGGAGCCAAAAGGATCGGGAGACCGCCCACCTCACCCAACACCATTGTTTGAGGCTTGCCGGGATCCACACTTTGCCACACCACCTTACGGTCTAAGGTCCTGAGCTCCCAGGTTTACAACTCTTCGAAGCTCGCCCATGGGGGGGTAGCTCGCCCAAGATGCTAACCGTTTACCTTTAATTTTTCTTTCTTGCAGACGGTAGTCGGGTCGCCTTCCCAACTGTTGAGGTCCCGGAGGCTTACCACATCTTAGCTCGCCGGTTTGCGATGGGTCCACCTCACCCTAACAAGCTCGCCCCGCCCTCGATACTCGCATTAGATGCGAGCAAAAAGGCTGAGCTCGCCCAGAAGAAGGGCGAGGTAGGTGAGTCCTGGACCCAGAAGGGGTTGACTAAGGCCCCCCCAAAATCCAAGGCCACGGAGGTCGCCAGGACCAACCGAGGAGGGGGGCGAGCTGGGGCCACGACTGAGCGAGGTTCCCTCCAGTCCAAAAGGGGTCTCCACCGAGGAGACGGGTCTCGAGTGGGGGACGATGATGCGCAAGCTCGCAAGAGAGCTCGAAAGGGCTCCCGCGACGATGAAGGGTCCGAGCACCCCGAGCGAGCTGACATGACGTCAGAGCAAGGCGGGTCTGCCCATTCGACTGCTCCGATGGCGGTCACACCTATCCAGAGGTCGCCACCTTCCTCGTCTCCCTTTGGGATCCAAACTAGCGAAGACACACTTCTCGGCTGGGACCCTGATTAGGGTCATAATTGCATATTTTAGCACTCATTTCTATATGCTTTTGGTGATATTATGTTCATATTTGATCCTATTATATGATACTTTGTGTATTTAACCCTTTTTGGCTAGAAAGTTATGATTGTAGGTGAAAACGAGCAAAATAAGGAAGAAATGAGAAAGATCGAGAAAAATCCAAATTTTTGAGTTGATCAAAATGAATAAGTTACTGTCCTATGTTGAACATCTTGAAGAGAGGGTCGCAACGAAAGAAGAATCGAGTCAATCGGAGTTCTAGAGCTCAAGATATGACAAAAACAAGGAAGTCACGCATCGACCGAGACTAAGGCCTCGGGCGACACGGACTCCTTCCTCGGAAGATAGGCCTCGCACGACCAACATCTCTGGAACGACATGCGTTTGTCGAGTGAGCATGTCGACCAAGCCTGGTCGACAGTTGCTCAGCTCTTGGACAACAAGAGGGCTTTCTATCGACCAAGCTGTCGCCCAAGTGGTCGATAGTTGCTCAGCTCTTGGGTGACATCAGCTCAGGAAACTCGGATTTTCAGGGCTATTTTCGTATTTTCGCGCGTTTTAATGAAGGGCATCTTAGTCAATGATCCAAGGACACTATATATACTTCCATCTCAGATTTTCTAAAGGAGACTTTTATCATTTTCTTAGATTCATATTCTCTCACTAGATTAGGAAGTTAAAGGTAGTTTCCAAGTGGTGTTCTTAGATTTTCTTTTACGATTTCGACGATTACTTATGATCTACCGTTCGGATTGACGATCAATTTTCTCCTGCATTCTTAGCATAGCTTAAGCTACATTTCTACCGATTGATTTTCAATTTCTATTGTTGGATCATTTTCTAGCTTCTAGAGGTAATCTTGTATCTTTTCAATTCCAATTGTAATAGGTAAATTCTTGAATGCTTTGTATAATTCCTGCATAATGATGATTGCTATTGCTTCTATTTCTTTTATGTTTACCAAATTAGCCATGGGCTAATCCCTTTGTGTGTTGGTGTATGACTCCTATGGAGTAGTATGGTGATTATGTTGATCTTTTGATTGCTATGAATTGTTGTATGATCAATTCTCTACATTGATGGATTGTATGAATGCCTTGCATGTGTAGTTGATCAAAAGGGCCATTAGGAGATAGTCTCAATGAGAATTGGCCTATTTTCCTAAATCTTCTTGTACTAGGCCAAATGCATGCCAAGTGTTTGATTAAATTCCTAAGATAGTGAGAGCTATACTTAGTGAATAGGAGGAACAATTAGAGGCTTTAATGTGTTATTAGGGAGACCTCTTGCATGTTAGAGTGGCTTACCAATTGATTGTACACAATTCAATGGCATGATAAAGTGATACCTCACCATATGAAACATAGGATAGTACACTAGCACATAACTCTCACACTCGCTCACTTTGCAACCCAAGGTGATAAGTAGTTTACAAGTTTGACGCACTAGTAGACATAAATACCAAATCCCCTTTATTTGCTTTGTGTTTTTGAATCAAGAACAATAGTCTTACCTTACAAATCCCCGTCTCCTTTGGGTTCGATATAAAATAAACTTGGTTAAGCTTGCCATTGCAATAACGTTCGTTTACACTTGCACGTAGACACCTTTTGGTTAAACAGACCCCGAGCGAGCTCAGTAAGTAGCTTGCCACCTCTGCCTCGATCCTCGTCGTCTTCTTATATGTTTTTCTTTTCTGGATTATAACTGTTGTGGTTTCGCAACTATGCCCCCATCGCCCATCTGAACCACCACGAGGTCATCCACGCTTACGAGCGATCTCGCTCTCTGACCTCGATGCGCAGCCTCCCTCCAGGTCTTGCCCGGAATACTGTGAGCGAGGTACCTCAGCACTGGTCGAACCCCCAGTTGGCGACCATAGAGGGGCAGGGCCTGGTCAAAAATATCCTGCTCTCGACGCACTATGCAAGCAGGCTTCTGCTTGCTAACCAAAGGGCAATCGACCAGGCGGCTCAACTCGAGGCGAGCCGTCAGGAGAAGAACAAGAATATGATCGCAATGGCGGAGTCTTTGGACAAGGCCAAGAAGATGGCCAAGCTCGCCTAAGACAGCTGTTGCGTCCCTGACCTCTGAGCAGGAAGCCCTCAAGCAGCTCGGCGACCTCCAACGAAAGCTCGCTGGGCTCCAGCAAGATGCGGATGCCAAACTTAAGGCCAAGGAGGAGGAGCTCGCCGAGAAGCTCACAAAGGAGGCCGGCGAGCATACCGTGACCAAAAAAGAGCTGGACATGCAGTGAGGTCTAACCAGGAGTGCTGAAGAGGAGTGCGAGAGGTTGAGGGGCGAGCTCTAGGTGAAGATCAACGAAGTCGCCGAGCTTCGAAATGATACCTCCTCTCCATCGGACTTGACGGCTGCGAAGGCCGAGGCCTCTGACAAAGGATTCGTCCAATGTTATGCCGAGGTTTTCCGGGCTATTTAGTGGGCGCGAGCTCACAACAACGACGAGCTGAAGGCCATTGTCGGCAATTTCAAAGACTGCTTGAACAGGGTTCCTTTCCCCGATGAGACGGAGCTCGACATAGTCGACCTCCCCGAGCTCGGGGTGCCCCTCGACTTTGTTCCGGCACGTTTCAAGATCATAAACACTGTGCCCATGCCGGAACTGAATACCGCCACTGAGGAGGAGGTCGCCAACGAGGAAGGGCGAACTCCACTCACCGTCGAGCAACTCCAGGAGGCCATGGGGGACGCGATGATTGACACCTCGGGATTCGACACCAGCGGGCTTACGGGCAATATCACGACGTTGCTCGAACTCTCCCCTCCAGCAGGCCAGGTCGCCGAGGTCACTGCCGACGCTCCTGCTGCCCCCACTGCTCCAGAGACTTGAGCTTTTTGATTGCTTTTCTAGATTAGTGTTTTGTAATTTCTAATTTTTTTGCCAAGTTGTAGTAGCTCATCGGGCACGTGTAGCTCGCCCAGAAGGAGCTTTTTGCACTTCAAAGATGGTCAGTTAGCTGACCTTTGTGGCTAGCACCACTACGTATACTTAGGAATTTTTCAAGTATTTTTACTTGAAAGTTTCTTAAGTATCTTTTGAATAGAATTCGAGCCTTTTGTTCCAACTTTGCTTACTTACGTTTTTACGCTTACGTTATAATTTTAATTGGCTCGTTTATATATTTTTCGGGTACTCAACTGTTCGTCTTATTCTACTTTTGAGAAGCGAATCGTTCGTTTTACGTCACTTAGGACTACGAATTGTATCTCCGCTTGTGTAGTACATATTCTTCGTCTTACACCACTTAGGGCTGCGAATCGCTCGTCTTAAACCACTTAGGGTGGCGAGTTGTACTTTGTCTAATCTACGTTGGGCAATTGGATTTCGTGAACCTCGCCTTAGACGTTTTTCATCTTTTTCGCGAATTTTTCTAACTTTTGGCAGTAGGCGCTTAGTGATCCTTTAAGAAGGACACCTTAGCTAACCTGGCCGCTTTGACCTTTGCCTTTTGAGCCTTTAGATTATAACGTTTGGGACCTTGGCCCTTGCGCGTTTGCGAACCTTCGGGGAGTTGGAACATTTTCTCGAGAAAAACTTCTAACTTTGCATAGCGACGTAATTTACATCGGTTTTCATTAACATTTCTGATGTGAACCTTCGACTAGTTTATTACAAAACTTCAATCTATTGATAAAACTTTTTCAAGTGGGCCGCACTCCATGTGTACGACGAGGCGTTGCCTTCTGCGTCTTCGAGGTCATAGGTACCATTTGCCCAGGCTGCGGTAACCCGGAACGGTCCTTCCCAGTTTGATCCGAATACACCCGGTGGGGCCATCAACTTCTTCTTTAGTACCAGGTCCCCAACCTTGAATTTTCGATCTCGGACTAGGGAATTGTAGTACTTTTCTGCTCTACGCTTGTAGGTGGCATTTTTCATTTCTGACGAAGCTCTAGTCTCTTCGATCAGATCTTTTTCGACTGCCAAGGCTTCATCGTTCTTTTCTTCGTCAAACCCTACCACCTTCCATGTCTTATTTTGAACTTCAACTGGTGCCACCGCTTCAGTCCCGAAGGCCAAGGCAAACGGGGTCTCTCCAGTGTTGGCCCAGTATGATGTTCTGTAAGACCATAGGACCTCCGGGAGTTCGTCTGCCCAGCTTCCTTTCTTGTCCTCGAGGCGGATCTTCAATATGTGTTTCAGGATTTTGTTGACAGCCTCGACCTGACCGTTTGACTGCGGATGGTATGGAGTTGAGTAGTGCTTCTTGATGTTCCACGAACTACAGAAGTCTCTCAACTTTTGGCCATCAAACTGCCTCACGTTATTCATGATGATCGATTGTGGAAGTTGTTGGGACAATCTTGGTATTTTGATTAGATCCCAAAACCCCGGATGAATTTGCCTAAGTATAGTGTTCAGGATAAAATAGCTCAGGATAGTTAGGTCAGAGATTCAGTACAGAAGGACCATACTGAAGACTGAAGAATATTGGAGTCGACCCAATTTACTGAAGTCTGAAGTGTAAACCATTCTGAAGAAGTCAGTCAGTCTCGCTGAAGATTGTCTGTTCTGAAACTGAAGATCGAAGCCTGCTGATTCTTCCTGAAGTCAATCCTGAAGTACCATTGTCTGATGTTTCTACTGAATACACTAAGCATGTTCAGGACAGAACTCAGTCAGTGAAGAGTATGTACTACCTATCAGGCTGTGCTGAATGCACATAGGACCTGACTTAGGCCTTGGTTCAGTTTACCTGAATCCTGTAAGTCCGAAGCAAAAAGGTAACACATACTGAGCTGAATAACCTATCAGGCTGTGCTGAATGCACATAGGACCTGACTTAGGCTGTGGTTCAGAATACCTGAATCATGTCAGTCCAAAGCAGAAAGGTTATTTATACTATGGGACAAGAGACAAAAAGAATGTCAGTAAGACTCCATTAAGGCACACGCTTAGACTGAGTTATTACAAGAGACTCAGAGCATTGAATGTACGAGGAAGGATAAATGTCTGAAGGTCAACTAGCCGTTATAACGGAGAGCCAATGATCCTTCAACACGTAAGCACGGAGTCTGCGCAGCATTTAATGCGGCATTTAATGCGTCTCAAAAGGTTGCAGGTGATGTGACAACTTGCCAGAATAAGCATGGCGGGTAGGTCGAACAGTATTCCTAGCCTGCAATCTACCTAAAATAGGAAAGATTTGATTTGATCTCCTCCAACGGATCTATCTTGAATCTCGCCTATAAATATGGAGAACCTTGCACCCATTCAAGGTTAACGGGAAATTTCCAAGAGAACTCTCAAGAATCCAAGAATACAAAGCATATCATAAACAACACTCTGCAATTAAATTTCCCTAGTGTTGTAGTAGGATTCACTCTGTATTTGCTTAGATCGATAGCTCTAATATTTAGCACTGATCTGTATTGCTAGAGCTATCTTAGTTGGAAACCAGAATACCAAACCTCTCAAAGTGTGAGATAGGTTGGTTAGAAGGACTGGGACTTGTAAAACGCCCAGGGGTCAGTTCCTAAGAGAGGAAGTTGGCTATTCGTGTCCCTTGGCACGTAAAACCCAAGTACCTATCCTCAGGGGTTTGAGGATAGCTTCCTGTTAAATCAGGTCGTGGACGTAGGAGTTGGTTATCTCCGAACCACGTTAAAAAGTCCCCTGTGTGCTGATTTACTGTTTTGTTCAGGATCATAAATGTCATCATATTAAACTGAACATACTGCATTGGTCTTAACCTCAGGACTGAATCAATCATCCTGAACCCTAATACTGTGCACTCAGCCTTAATCACCTATTTACTAAGCAACTCAGAGAAAACGTTTTCAGAAACTAAAACGTGTAGAATCTAAGGGCTCACTTTCCGCACGTACTCTGACTCACTGAGATAGTTGTCCAACTGACTCGCTTCCGAGCAGTCAGTAGGTTTGTTATCTCTACTGAGTCTCCGAGCACTTTACTCTTACTCAGCTTATCTGACTCGTTACTGAACCGTCCCTGCTGCCCCTGCGGACATTCAGCATACTGAGTACTTCAGGAACTCCTGACTGAGTACGTTGGAGCATTTTTCTGAGTCTTTCAGAAAAATCTGACATCAGTGTATTCCCCCCCCCATACACTGATCTAACTCGTTTCGGGACCAACAGAAGTCCGAATCGGCAGATCAAGCTCTTCCATATGAAGCTGATCATTCTTTCTTGTGTTATTATCGTGAGAGCTTCGGCTTCAGCCCACTTGATGTAATAGTCTACTGCTACAACAGCAAACTTTACACCACCTCTACCGGGTGGGAATGGGCCGATCAAGTCGATACCCCATTTTGCAAAAGGCCACGGGCTGAAAACCGACTTCAGTTGGTTAGCCGGGGAGTGGATATTAGGTGCAAAAAGTTGACACTTTCGGCACTTCCGTGCGAAGCTAAAGGCATCTCTGCAAAGAGTGGGCCAGTAGAACCCTTGTCTGATTGTCTTGTAAGCCAAAGCTTGCCCCCCAGCATGACTTCCGCAAATTCCTTCATGAATTTCTTCTAACACCTCGAACCCTTGCTTCTTAGATAAGCATTTGAGTAGAGGTAGGGAGAATCCACGTTTGTAGAGTTGGCCATCCAGTAGCGTATATCCGGCAGCTTGTTTTACCAGCCGACTAGCTTCCCATGTGTCCTCGGGGGTTGTTCCATCCTTTAAGTATTTTTGGATCGGAGTGCACCAATCTTCACTGTCTTTGTCCTCTTCCTGTCCCCCACTCGATGTCTGATTTACCTTGTAATCGGACGTCGAGGGGTTCTTCAGTTTGGTGACTACAACCTCAGTGATTTCGGCCTCGCCGTTGCTGGTAGCTAGTCGGGCTAGGGCATCTGCTTGTGTGTTTTCCAGTCGCGGTATCTGATTGATGTAAACCTGTGTAAACATCGAGATCAAATGCGTGGCTATCTTCTGGTAGGTCATCATCTGTTGGTCTTTTGTCTCGTACTCTCCCCGAACTTGGGATATTATTAGTTGGGAATCTCCGAAAACTTGAAGATTGGTTGCCCCCACAGCTAATGATAACCTAAATCCGGCTATCAAAGCTTCGTACTCCGCCTCGCTGTTGGTTGCTCGGAAGTCGAACCGGATGGCGGAGGTGAAGACTTGTCTATCTGGGTTGATCAGCACTACACCGGCGCCTGCTGCTGTGCTGGTTGATGACCCGTCAACGTAGAGGTGCCATGGGCCTATACGTCCCCTCGTCGGATCTTGTGGGAAAGTTAGCTCGACGATGAAGTCGGCGAGCGCTTCTCCCTTGATCGCTGTTCGGGGTACGTAGGTTATACCGTATTGGCTAACTTCTAGTGACTATTTCAGCAAACATCCGGCAGTGTCTGGGTGCTGCAATATTTGACGTAGTGGGAACGTCGTCAGCACCTCTACTGGCTGGTCGAAGAAGTAGGGCCTCAATTTTCTAACACTCATCACCAATGCATAGACCAGCTTCTCTGTTGGGGTGTACCATAACTCAGCTTCGTGTAACACTTGGCTTACGTAGTACACTGGTAGGTGTGTTTTTGCCTCTTCTCGGACCAGGACGGAGCTGATGGCCACCTCCGACGCGGCGAGGTACAGATATAGTTTTTCACCAGGTATAGGTTTTGACAGGAGCTAATGTTTTCAAAGGCTCGTTGGCATTCACTTATCCACACGAAGTGGTTTTTAAGGTGCAGCTTGTCGGCCTTAGCCGCCTCCTTGTACCTTCATGTGTTTTCCTTGATTGCTTCTAAGAATGGGTGATTCCGGTCGCCAGACTTGGAGATGAACCTATTCAAGGCTGCCATGCACCCGGTCAGCCTTTGGATCTTCTGTACGGAATCAGGCACACCCATCTCGATTATGCATTGGACCTGCGTTGGGTTGACCTCTATCCCTCGTTGGCTCACCAGGTGCCCCAGGAACTTTCCCGAATGTAAGCCGAAGCTGGTCTTCTTGGGGTTCAGTTTCATGTTGTAGTAGCGTAGTATGTCAAAGGTTTGTTTCAGGTGGTCGAGGTGATCCTCCTTTCTCAAACTCTTGACAACTATGTCGTCCACGTACACCTCCATAGATTCGCCGATGTGTTGGTCGAACATTTTATTCACCAACCTTTGGTAGGTTGCTCCATCGTTGATAAGTTCGAACGACATTCTCTCCCAGAATACATGTTTTCGTTGGTGTAGAACGCCGTATGTTTCTGGTCGTCCGGGTGCAATGCTATCTGGTGATAGCCTGCGAATGCGTCCATGAAGGTCATCATTTCATGGGCGGCAGTGCTATCTACAAGTTGATCAATGTGGGGTAGTGGAAAGTTGTCCTTCGGGCATGCCTTGTTTAGGTCCGTGAAGTCGATGCACAGCCTCCACGTTCCATTGTGTTTCTTCACCAGGACGGGGTTCGCAACCCACTGTGGGCATAAGGCCTCATTGATCAGCTTGTTGTCCAACAGCTTCACAACTTCGGTGGTTAGGGCCGCGTACTTGTCTGGTCCATACTTCCTTCATTTTTGACGTACGGGTCTCCTCGTCGGATCTATGTTAAGTCGATGGAAAGCATGCTCCAACGGGATTACCGTCATATCTTCATGGAACCAGGCAAATACGTTCAAGTTGGACATCAGAAACAGCTCCATCCTCGACCGGTACGGTTCAGGTAATTCAGAACCTATGAAGAGTTCCAAGTCCCTTTCCGGGTCCACCGGGAGTGCCGTTAATTCTTCCATGGGGGTGGCCTTTCTTTTTTTATTTTTCCACCTCGGATCGTTGATGAACTCATCCCACTCTTCCTGTGACATATGCGCAGGTTCATGACCTAGGCGTGGTTCGAGGTCATCAACTTGGCTTCTAAACCGGGTAGGTTCCTTCACTGTCAGTATGCCCGGGGGTTCGTCAGTTTGGAGAGGTCCTGTAACTTGGGGAGTTGGATCAACGTCCATTGGCACCGGTCCTTGACCTCCCGTAGGTCCCCCCTCTTGGACTCCATCAACCACTTCCATGGGCGCAGGTCGCTGATCTTGCATTGGTTCCTGCCTTTGGTTATTTTGGGCTCCTTCTATCCCCTCCATCGGTGCCGATTGCGCTTCCTGCGCAGGTTCTGGGACTTGGTCGATTTCCTGCAGGTCGCCTACCTCCATCAACTCAATTTCTGTTGAGATAATGTCTAGGATGTTTGGCTCGTCTGTAGGAATCTGTATGTCCTCTTCAAGGACGTGAACCTGCGTCACGAATTTCTTGACCCGACCATCTTTAATTTGGAGTAAACACTCTCGGGCCTTTTTCTGGTCGCCTTTGACGGTTCCGGCACCTTTCAGAGTTGGGAATTTCAAACAATAGTAGTAGGTCGAACACGCCACTTTAAATTCATTGATAAAGGGACGGCCAAGGAACCCGTTGTAAGAGGACTGTTGGTCGACAACAAGGAAATCGATTAACCTAGTCAGTCTCCACTCCGGGTCCTTAGCCAATACAAGCTGGACGCTCAACCTAATAGTACCTAGGGGGACGGTTACAGCTTCTCCAAACCCCACCATCCTAGCATTGCTAGGTTCTATATACGACTCAAAATCACCTAAGGCATCTAAGGTGGATTTGAAGAGAATGTTGGTGAAAGCACCGGTGTCCACAAGTAGCCTGTGAACTCGGACGTTCATGATGTTGGCGGTTATCACCAACGAGTCGTTATGGGGCGTCGGTACCCCCTCCAGGTCCGCCGAAGAGAATGTGAGCTCATCGGTGAGTTGTACGATGGGCCTGGAGCTGGAGCTGCCTTCCTGGACTTAGTTTACGGCCCAGATATTGGCCTTCCTCTTTCTTCTAGAAAGGGAGGATCCTCCATCTTGGATACCTCCAGCAGCTCCGACCTCCTCCTCGAGAACCAAGAGTTCTCGAGTGGGTTCCAAGTTCTGTTGAGGTTGGGGAGGTGCTCTTCGCCTATTTAGAGGACCCCGTTGGCTCGCGTCCTCTTCTTCATCATCGGAGGCTTTCCTCCTCTCGGCATTCGCTGGTGAAGTGGCCGATCGACTGGTGGTAGGCACAGTACTTGTTGGGGTTGAGCTTCGTGCGGTCCTGGTGGATCCTTCTCGGCTCTTCCAACAAGGCTTTATCTTTGACTGCCGTAAAGACATGGCCGACGAAGACAGTGAGGACCTGGTTGAGCTTCTCTTTGAACTCGTCCCCATCGCTGAAAGCCTTCAAGTTCCAGGGGGCCTTGTATGTGCCCCCGAACTTCTTCCCGTAGGGCTTCTTCCCCTCCGAGGCACCGACCTCTTTCTGGAGGGCCTCCTGCATGGCCACGAACACCCCGGCTTTGTGCCAAAATTTGGTGTAGGTGTTCGGGCATGCCAGGTACATCTCCTTGCAGAGTTCGGTGCCTTTCTTGAGCCCCACCATCACTGCGATGATCTTGGTGTCCTCGCTCACCGGTTCGTCTTCCAACAGTATCTTGTCGAACCTCTCCAAGTAATGTTGGTCGGTCTCGTTGTCGCCTTGGTGGATGTTGGCAAGGCGGTGCTTCTGGGTAAGGTAGGATCCAAACTCGGAGAAGTGGGCCAAGAACTCTCGCGTGAGTTGGCCAAAAGACTGGATTGACCCCGGGGCGAGTGATGAGAACCAGCGGTGTGCTCGGTCCCCCAGGGTCAGCGGGAAGTTCCGGCACTGAGTGGCATCGGTGGCGCCTACCTTGAACATGTAGTTTGCATACTTGGCCAGGTGGACCTTCGGGTCGGATTCACCCTCGTATGCAGACATCACGGGGAAGTGGATCTTCTTTTGGACCGGTGCTCGGAGGATGGTAGGCGCCAATGGAGATGCGGGGAGAGTGGTGGCATTGGGCCCGCCGAATTTAGCTGCTACCTGCTGTTGTAGCATTTCGACGGCCTTTTTCAATATGGCCAGCTCATCGTCGTGGGTCACCTCCGGCGTAGGTTGCTCGAAGGTCGTATGCCTAGTGAACGCACGCCCCCGAGGTGCCTCGCTCTGGGGTGACCCCTCTGTGGCGAGTCGGAACTGGTGCCCGCCATGTGGGCCCAACCTATCGGTCGCGGGCCTTCTCAGTCGGTCGTGGGCGGACCTGCGAGGCTGTAGGTCCGACTCCCCCCTCTGGGACGTAGCCGGGGCTACCGTCCATTCGTTCTCCTCACCTCTCGGTCCCAACCTACCCTGGAGGACCTCTCTTCTCAGCGATTTGTGAGTGGCGGATGCCTCTGTGTAAGCCGAAGCTCGCCCAACATGTGTGGCTGGCTCTTCCACCACCTTGGCCTTCCCAGCTCGTTCCCGGTGCTGGCGAGCTTGGGCCGAGCTCGCCTCCTGCTCGGTGTGGAGGTCGATGTATTGACCTCGGGTCCGGGTGCCCAAGGTCAGCCTGGTTTGTTCCCCGGCCTCAGTGGCCGGAGCTCGCCGAGGTACCAGGGCAAGCTCGTCGAGCTACCTATGTTGCAGCCTTTGCAAGGTTGCAATCGTGCACTGGAGCTCGCCGGGGTTGTTGGCGAGGTCCCTCAGAGCAAGGCTTAACTCCTCTTGAGCCACCGAAACCCGAGGAGGTCGCGGAGCATTGCTCTTCGGGGGAGCTGGGTGCGAGGTTTCCCCCTTGCCCTGGTCCTGGTTGCCGCCCTTCCACCTTCTAATGGTTGTCGAGGTCTGTTCCTTGGGCATTTTGGGCTTGCGTCGGGGGAAGGTCGCCGAGGTCAGTAGGGAAGCTCGCCGAGGTTCCTGACTTCCAGCCAGGGTGATGTTGTCCAGGTTTTCCTCTAGCCTTGCGTGTAATGGATTATCCGAAATCCAGTTTATCCGTGTACACGTGTGAGTTTGAAAACCCTTTTTGGATAGATTTTGTGAACCCAGAAATTCAGTTTCTTGCCCGGAAATCTGGGTTTTTGTTCAAGGAGTGAAAATATATGTGTGTATCTTCAAGTGTTCTTGAGTCTTTGCCAAGAACACCTTCAAATCTTTAAATCTTCAAACAAACCCTAACTTTTCACTCTCAAGTTTTTTGGGTTAACCACCCTCCTTCTAGCGCCAAATTGTTGATAGAATTTACTAATCGTGTTTGTTATGTGGCTTGTTGTAACATATTAATTCTACCAAACAATAATCTTGGATTTGTTCTTGGGTGGGTGAGATAGAGAGAGAGAGTAGAGAGTTTAGAGAGAGAAAGTAAATGTGTATTGTGATTGAATTGTTTGTAATAGTACAAGAGAGACCTTATTTATAGGTGTGCAAGTGTGAGGTGACACCTTGTGAGCCTATATAGCTTCAGGTGCTGACGAAGGTTCGTAACCTTCACCTTGGTCCCTCCCAATGCTACTTTTACCAGGCCCTCTTCTACTACATATCTATTCGTCCTATTTATGCATCCGTTATTTGGGCTTTTGGGCTAGGCAAGGTCCTTGGCGAGCTCCCTTGCCTTGTGCGATTTTTAGGGATGGTATAGCGTGGACTTCAGCTCGGTCCCCTCGACTAGGGGTGAGCTCCCTCTTGAGTAGGGAAGCTCGCCCGTGGCTCTTTCCCCCCCCCTGGTGTACTCTGTTGCCGGCCTTGGTCCATCGGGGGCTCGGGCGAGGTTCTTACCTACCTTGCCGAGCTCCACTGTGTTGGCCTTGGTCCGGAATGGAGACGTGACCTCTGCTCCAGCTGGCGACCTTCTTAGCCTTGAGACAGTTTCCCTGATTATCCCAGGGTAGTTCATCTGTCAACACCCTATATGTATGGTTTTGCAATATAATCTTTTAATATGTAATTTTTTAAAAAGAAAAATTGAGTTAGTGTATTCACTAAGGGAGTGTTTGTTTAGGGATGGACACATTCGGATGTGGGATGGATTTTCCCCAATCTCATCCATTTTTTGGATTTGCACATCCCATCACATCCAAAATACACATCCACCCCCTATTATTCATCTACAAACCTATTTCACATAATTCAATACCAGTCACATCCACTTTATCTTACATATCAAATATATATTTTATTTATCTCTTTTTCACATATTTTATATACATTTTTATTTAATTCATATCAACGTATATAAAAATAAGAATTAATTTTAATTATATATTTTTATATATACTAGAATATTCTTATATATATATATATATATAAATTATTAATTGAATAATTATGTTCACTGGATAATGTATTTTGTATGACATGCAACACTATTATTATCTTGGAGTTTAGCAAGACCTCTACTATTAGTAATTATTTGCGATTTGGAATTAAAGATTGTTGTTACCTATTCATCGGGCTATATGGGCAGATTTATGTGGCTATAGGGGTAGTCCCGATTATCAGATAACAAACAATAATATGTGAATAAATAAATAAGAACAATAACAATGGGGGAGGAGCTTGAGAGCCCTTCCCTAGAATATGGCTTTGAGTGCTCTCTTGAGAGCCCCCTAGCCTGTTTGTGTATTACTCCATGAATCCAATTCCTTACAAATGAGGAGGATGCCCTCTATTTATATAGGGTCAACCATAAAAGACATAAAAGACCTAATTGCCCTTTAAGATTGAGTCTATTACAATTACACATAATAAGACCCAACACTATTACATTAAAGGAATTTGACTCATTTGGGGATAAATCCAGATTCCGGTAGTCCCCGGTTCGGAGGCCCGAAACAGTATAATTATGGCCACAACAATAGCCCCCAAGATCGGGCTTTGACTTCAGTCGGAGTTCGATCTTTAAGCAGTGCTCTCCTCCATAACCTAGTTTTTTACCGAGCTCGCTTTCAGCACCCAAGCTGGCTAGCAGGATGACTTCAATAAATCAATAGGTCTTTGATATTTCTATTAAAGTGTATCGTCTGAAAAGATGGGATAAACATGACTTTTAAGGCGTATCACCTGAGAAGGCAAAATAATCATGCCTGTTAAGGCGCATAGCCTGAGAAGGTGGGATAATCATACATGTTAAGGCGAATTGTCTAAGAAGACGGAATAAATCATGCCTTTAAAACGCATCGCTTGAGAAGGCAGCATCATTCCTACGAGGAGGCGCATCACCAATAAAGGCAGAAATCATTCCTCCAAGAATCGAGATTTCGAGAAGGCGCATCGCCACTTAAGGAGGGATCATGCCTACGAGGAGGCACATCGCCATTTAAGGCGGGATCATGCCTACGAGAAGGTGCATCACCATTTAAGGTGGGATCATGCCTTCAAGAATTGAGATTTCAAGAAGGTGCATCGCCACTTAAGGCGGGATCATACCTACAAGAGGCTCATCGCCATTTAAGGCGGGATCAAGTCGTGGGCTTGAATGACTATTGCTCGGTTAGAAATGTTATTTCTTAAGCGCAACTTTTTTTTGATAAATTATTTATTTTTTGAGGAATAGGTTTATACGTTGTCCACATTTTACTTGTTAAAGTTTGTATGTTAACCTTTTTTGCTCCAATGTTTGCCCGTAAAAGAGATAATTAGCTCGTTAGGGGACTTCGTAAGGAATTACCCTTTGTGAGATGATTAACTCGACTAGGGTGTTTAAAGTTGTTCCTTGCTAACTTAGTACATGCTCGTGGAAGGAAGATTGTGTCTCACTACCTTTCGAGAAGGATCGCGCGAGAGTTTTTGCTCGCTAACCTTTAAGAAAGCTTGCATGAGAGATATTGCTCACTAACCTTTAAGAAGGCGGTTAGCGAGATATTTTGCTCACTAACCTTTAAGAAGGCTTGCGCGAGTTTGATAGAGACTTGCTTGGAGCTTCAACGCAAGATGTGTTGGAACTTGCTTGTTTGAAGAGCTACGACGCAAGATTTTTGTGACTTGCTTGCTCAAGGAGCTACGACACAATATTTTCGTGACTTGCTTGCTCAAGGAGCTACAACGCAAGATTTTTGCAACTTCCTTGCTCGAGGAGCTACGACGCAAGATTTTTGTGACTTGTTTGCTCAAAGAGCTACGATGCAAGATGTTATAAAGAGTATTCTTGCGAAAATAGAAATTTTTTCTTTTTTATAAGAAAATTTTTCATGTGCCCTCGGGGTTTTGTGAGTTTATAGAGTTTGCGTTTATTAAACCATATCTTTTATGCAAATCTGATGGTTTTTTACTTTTATTTTGAGGTAAGTCTCTTTGTACGAGTCTTATTCGTGTTCATGGACGAACAATGTGATAATCAATTTCAAAAATAATGATCAAAACTATGGGTTGTGAATACTATCCATGCCCCCACTTTTTAATATGTTTTAATAAATTATGAAATATAACATATTAAAAAGGATGCTTGTTGGAGAATACCTGATTGGGGGTGGACAAAAGGTCTTGTCCGACGAATCTCTGAAGTGGTTCAGAATGCTTCACCTCCCCAACTAAATCTTTTGCCTCATGGAATAATGGTGTTGGAAACCGTGTAAATAATAAATAAATCAATAATCAAAATAGAAAAATTCTACTGCTACTATGTAGACAACAAAAAATTACTTTAAAAAGTAACCAAATCCGCTGCTACTACGTAGACTATGGATGTTTACCCACCCATCTCTCAAAAAATATGATCAAACCTATCATCATAAAAATAAATTCTGACCCATAATTTTTTTATTAGAGATATAAATCAGTAATTTTTAAATAATTTGGGCCCTACTTTTTTTTTTTTGAAACCCATATACCTATTTAATCTATAGCCCATAAAATTCTGAATATGAGTGGCCCATTAGTTAGAGAAAATCAGCGTACGATCCAACAAAGGAAGTCATGGGTCCAATTCCTTTCATTCCAATTTGACCTTTGGGGTTAAAAAGAGAATCCTCAAATTAGTCACAAATCACAATTAAAAAACTTAGAAACTCGTATGCTCAGAGATCGGCGGAAATGTGATTGGACGAATAAGGTCAGCGGCCAGACTTGGAAACAAAATGGCAATTGAGCCATTTGATGGGCCTGTTTCTCCCTTGAATTCAACATAATTGCCGGTGACGAGCAACTTTTTGGAAATAAGAATAATGGGAATTCAGCCGTTGAATTAACCGAGCTTAAGTCGTATCCCTAATTAAAGCTTCCCTGGAGGAAATCACCTTCACTTCCGGTGCCATTTAATCGGTCAACATCCCAATTAAGGGCATTCTGCACTTCTACAAGGTCAGAAATGTCACGTTATCGAGAGGTGGGCCTCTTTCGGTCGGTTGTGACGGTGACTCAGGTGTGTATACTGCCGTACAAGATGAGTTCAAGCGACTCAAAACCTGTGCTTGGCCGGAAGTTACTCATTTCTCAACGCATATACGCCTACTTTGTGCAGCAATAGGGATGCAATTTATATTAGCCGCCGCCGCCGAGCCTCCATTGCAACACCGCCGTCGGCCTTGTGCGCCTAGGTGCTTGTCGTCGGTTGTGGTGGTTGAAAACAGGGGCTGCCAAACTGGAATCAGATCTTTTACAGCCAGAGGCTTTGACCGGTGGCCAGATCCACGACTGTTGTAGTGTATAAGATTTCAAAATAGAAAGTTGCATTCTGAGTTCCTGTCCCCAGCCATGACAGTGGAAATTTACCGTCGAGCTAAAATGTTTGTCCAACATCAGTAGGTTCGTTGCAATGAATAATAACTCAATTTTATGTCTTATGTAGTTGTGTGCAGATGTGTGTTCTGCAAATAACAATTATGTAAACAATTGAAAATGTGTGTTGCAATGATGTATCATGCTTATGCGAGAGTACGATATGTGTTGTTAATGAAGTATTGTTATGTGTATTGTACTGTTAATAATAAATAAGTAATTCATCATTGTTTAATGTAGATTATGGATATGTAAGGTGTATGAATACAGACATGTATATATGAATTGAATCTAATTGGATTGAGCCTTAAAATAATGACTGTTACTTAGGCTTGCACTGATTAATTATGAACGTATGAATTGAATTGATATACGAAACGACTTTTCCAATTTGATGTTCAATGCATGAAAGAACATGTATAGATATTTTCTTATAATTTTGAAAAATATTGATAAAGAGTAAACTTAGCTTTTTGTTTCAATGTTGTCGATCTTCGTGTGAATATGAGCAAGATAACAAATAATAATGTGTTTTAATGTTTCAACCGACTCGTTTCGATCATTTTAAGAGATCTTCTACATAGCCTGCCAATCGGGAAATACCAAGCTTGTCTTCCCTCTCCAAGTCACTAACGAGATCATCCAACTGATACAAATCTCTTATTCAAGAGGAACAGAGCATGGTAACTCAGCCAGACAGCAAATGAGCTTTGCACAGAGCGTGTTACTAAGACGCGACCAACCCTGAATCTCGGTCCATGATCGATTGGGTCCAGGGGATTTCCCACACTATGCTATATGGGTCATTTATTCTTATCGATTTATCGGGCTATATGGACGGATTTATGTGGCTAATGGGGTATCCCCGATTATCGAATAACAAACAATAATATGTGAATAAATAAATAAGAATAATGGGGGAGGAGCGTGAGAGCCCCTCCCTGGAATATGAATTTGAGTGCTCTCTTGAGAGTCCCCTGACCTGTTTGTGTATTACTCCATGAATCAAATCTTTTACAAATGAGGATGACACTCTCTATTTATAGAGTCAACTATAAAAGACCTAATTGTCCTTTAAGATTGGGTCTATTACAATTAAACATAATAAGACCCTACACTATTTACATTAAAGGAATTTGGCCCATTTGGGGATAAACCCATATTCCGGTAGACCCCGGTTCGGAGGCCCAAAACTATATAATTATGGCCACAACATAAATATTATTTTATTATATATACAAAATTTATTATCAAATTATTTATTTATTATATATACACAGTTTTTATATTATTTATTATTAATTTAATTTATTTAAAAAAATTATTCATTATCAAGTTTATTTCTTTTATTAAATTATTTATGTATTAGAACAAAATATAATTAATATACAATCATTACTCTACTAACTAACAATTATAAAATAATATATCATCATCTCCAAAAAGTATTGATTTGACATAAAGTTTCATCCACCTCTACCACATCCAATTCAAACCAAACACAAATTTACTATTCACAGAATTTGCCCCATCCATTTTTTTTCTCCATCCGGATGTGCTCCATCCACCTACAGATGTAAACAAACACTACCTAAAAAAATTAATGCTAACAACTGCAGCCTTAGCTTTTTAGCCCCAAAATAATTTTTCCTAATAAAATACGCGAAGTTTTGAATTTTGAAGTTATGTAGAAATTGATATGTCATTTAGATAAGGCTTGAAATTCGAATTTGAGATTTGTTTGAGACTTGGCACTGTTAAAAAAAAAAACTTTGGTTATTTGCACTAATCTCTTTGATAAATGAGTTAGTTACTATGGGATACTATCTCCAAGATGGAACCGGATCCCCTCCATTTAAAATTTCCTCAATTTCATTCTATCCCCACCCTTCATTTCAATCTAAGGTTAAAAATTGACCACATCATATATCAATTAATTATTTTTAATTTACATTCCTTTCAAAGTAAGAACCTCACATTTACACTCTTTAATCTCCTTTGACTTAGTAAAAAATCATGATTTTATTCCATGACTTTAGGCAATTAATATTTACAGTAAATATGTGTGACTCAGAAATATTTTAAATCTATTCATCTTTTTTCGGGATTTAACTTTCGTATTTTGGGTTGTTTTACTCTCCATCCCTTCCAAAAATTGGTGAACTCTGATGTAATTTCATAGCTTACTGTAGAAAAAAAGTTTTCTTCTTACAACAGCTTCTCCCTTCACAATATTCATAGTTTGTTGTAATTCGCTGCTGTAATATTCATAGTTTGTTGTAATGTAAATGTGAAATAAACCCACCAATTATGTAACAAACCTTCACAAGACCAGTACGACGAAGAAAAAAAAACGTTGCACCGCATAATTAATCCAATTCAAACACACCACAATTACATTTTGGAATTGAAAAATAAACCAAAACAAAATTGCCAACTCCAAGCCCTACCTACTGCCCATCGATCACCAAAAAAAGATTGGCAACATGACAAAACTTCACTATAACGGATTCAATTTGTTATTGTTCAGAAAACAGAGGTTTGATTTAGTGCAGAAAGGCAGAAGATTCGTGAAACGTGAATGAGGAGAAAGAAGGGGATAAACGAGCAGATTGAATTTTTATTTGAAAAGAATTTAAATTTAAAATAATTAATTAATGTATGATGTGGACATTTTTTTACGTTAGATTTAAATGGAGGGTGTAGATGAAAGGAAATTGAGGAAATGGAGGAAGTTTTAAATGGAGGGGATCCGACTCCCTCTAAGGCCTTCCTCAACATAGAGGTAGATGATGACTTGGCGGAGTGAGAAAAACCTGCTTTTGGGTTTTTTGCCATTGTGAGGTAGGGTGGGTTTATACCCAGGTAAAAAATATACTACCCAGATTTTTTTTGCTTTAGTGTGGGCCATGGCAGAGCTTTTGTTTTTTTTAATTGAAAATGTTAATTGCATGCATTCTTTTTCCTTTCCTTTTTTGCAGAAAGGTGTTGTGGTTTATTTTTTGCTTTATTCAATATGGCCGTTGGCCTTTTTTGGTTTATTTTAATGTATCCGTTGGAGTTTATTTTTTGCTTTATTCAATATGGCCGTTGGCCTTTAAAAAAAATTCAAACAACTTTTATTTTTGTTTGTTTGTTTAACGATCATATGCATATTTTCATTATAAATACCTCTTCTCATTTCACAATTTTTACTACTATCATATTTTTCTTGTAATTCTCTACTAAAAAAATGGATAAAGAGTGGATGCAATGGTACAATTCTTCAAAATCTAGAGAAAATGCATCGTCTCCAACTATCAATTTTCGTCCATCGATTATCAACTTTCATCCTCAAAATCATAATTTCCAACCCTAAAATTTTCCGATTCTTCCTAATGGCACTCAAACCAACTCGATTAATTTACCTCAAATTCCCTACATGTATCCAACTCAATTTTCTTATATACCAGTTTCTCAATATGGTTTTCATCCTCCAATTGGATCAAATTCTTCTAAAAAGACTAGTGCAGATGGTTCTGAAACAGACGGAGACACTTCATCACCGAACTCCCAACGATCGTCTCCTTTCTCATCTCAATTCTCTCCAATCGGACTTGAGCGCATATATCTCACTGCTGACTTTGAGGCTGTCAATGATCCACCGACGGCTCCTATTTTACAAAAGAAGACTTACTCTCATGAAGAAAATGCTCACCTTGTAAGTTGCTGTGTCGATATTAGCACAGACTCTGTGGTTGAAAATGATAAAAAATTGGAGAAAATGTAGATTCTGATTGCTGATGCATACAACAAGAACCGTCCAAGCGCCACACCATTTAGGAGTCATAATGTGTTAAAATCACATTACTATACACTACAAAAACAAATAAAATGGTTTAGTTGTTATTTTAATCAGGAGAAGAAAGCCTGGGGTAGTGGTTGCAGTGATACTGATATAATAGAAAAGACGAGAGTTCAATATAAAGCAAAACATGGAACAGAATTTCATCACATGAGTTCTTGGCGTATATTGAAAGACAATCCGAAGTTTGCGGATCCAGAAGATGATTGTCGCGGATCGAAAAAGACAAAAATCTCAGTCAGTGGAGAGTATGTTGGAACACAATTATAATTGAACTTTATCAATCAAAGTATTTGAACTGTATTTACAAACATTTGAACTTTAATTTTATTTTTGGAACTTATGAATATTTCGTAAAATCAACTTAAAATAACCTAAATTAAAAAATAACTAACATTTGAATTCATAAAAAAAAAATTAGTATAATATTAAGTATTAATATATTTAAAAATAAAAATGTTATAAAAGGAGGGAAAATGAATTCAAATAAATTCATAAAGAATGATATTTTAAAATTAAAAATGAGCAACACTTGGGTAGAAATTTCTACCGTAGAAATTTTCAAATATATAAAAAAGTAAATATTATTCCCACCCACGCACTCACGCGTGCAGCACACTAACAGCATGTATATTAATTCTCCATAATTCGGTAACCTCCAATGCATGTATATTGCATACTAATCCCCCAACCATGCATACATATCCCCCCTCCCTCCCCACACCCAAAACCTCCAATGCATGGCATATTCACCCTCCACCCCACCTGGCAATTACTTCTTCTTTTATAAAATTAATTTTAGTTTTTTCGTTTTTAGAAAAAATTATTTTGTTGATTAAAAATTATTCATTTAATATTGTGTTAATAAATATATATACATATAGAAATACACATTTAATCTTACAATAACACACATTTATTCTAATAGTAAAATACATTTGTCTTCCAACTTGTGTTACTATATGAGCAAATGTGTGTTATTGTAAGGACTAAATATATTTTTATGAGAATAAATATGTGTTTCTTAATTTATTCATTATCCCTTTAAATCTAAGTATATGGTTTCATGTAATATATATGTTATTATATGAAAAAAATAATTATCTTTATAAAAATAAATAAATATTTATGAATAATTAATATTTGTTCTTCTAGTAAAACACATTTTGCTCTTGCATTAGGTGAAAAATTATTTATTCTATAAAAATAAATGAATATATGTAAAATAACAACATTTTAAGATAGTGACACATATTTGCTCTAATAGTAACACACATTTGTCTCCCAGTTTGTGTTACTATATGGGAAAATGTGTGTTACTATATGTAAAAAATATAATTTTATGAGAATAAATATGTGTTTCTTAATTTATTCGTCATCCATTTAAATCTAGGTATATTGTTTCATGGAATACATATTTTATTACATGAAAAAAATATAATTATTTCTATAAAATAAATAAATATTTGTGAATAATTAATATTTGTTCTTATAGTAACACACATTTTGCTCTTGCATTATGTGAAAAATTGTTTATTCTATAAAAATAATTAAATATATGTAAAATAACAATATTTTATAAGATAGTAACACACATTTTCTCTAATAGTAACACACATTTGTCTCTCAATTTGTGTTACTTTATGGGCATATGTGTGTTACTATATGAGCAAAGTATATTTTTATGATAATAAAAATGTGTTTCTATAAATTTAGGTATATTATTTCATGTAATACATATATTATTATATTAAAAAATAATTATTTCTATAAAAATAAATAAATATGTAATACCCCGAACCAAATTAGGATTTTCTAATATATATATTAAATGTTATGTTTTATGTATATGTATTTTAACTTATTGATCTTTTATCTCTTTAAGGACATTATGTTTTAAAAGGTTGATTTCTACTCAACGGTTGGTCCAAAACCAGAACCGGGAGCACTCCTAGCACCGTAACTGCGAATCGGACTTAAACACATCGATGGAATGAGTAAGATAAGATCCTAAATAGGCTTTTAAAGGCCTTTAAGTTTAAAAGAATTATTAACAAAAAATTAGACGTTTGTTGCCAAATGTCGAACCGAAAACCCTAAATTTCAAAAATCGTCAATCCGGCGAGTAATTACAGTTCCTAATCAAGACTTAATTATTAAAATGATTTAAATACAAGGTTTGATTAATAAATACAAGATATAAAAATTTTATGTGCCAAAACGATCAATATATTAATTTTTGGAGCCCAAAACGCAACCGAATAATATCCGATTTCAACACCGAAAACCATATTGCGTCCCAAAATACAGTTAGAACTCAAATTCCCCTCCTAAATACCCCCATGACCGAAACCAATCTGATTGTTTGAAGAAAATTGGGTCAAAATGCTCATACCCCTAAATTAAGGGGACATACCTTCTTTCCTACTCCCTTACCTAACCTTGACTTCTCCTACCCTCTCCTACACACTCAAATTTGGCCAAGCAAGACTTTCCCTCTATATATGCATTATCTTGATACTCTTCCTTCATTTGACAAGAAACCAAAGAAAGAAAACAAGCAAAGCATCTCTTCCCCCTTCACTTACAACTTTCGGCCATTATCATTTCAAGGGAGAAGGAAATTTTCTTCTCCCATTTACAACCATAAGAAGCTTTCATTCTCATGTATAAAGTCATCTATGAAGTTGTATTGAAGTTTTGAAGCCAACTCCAAGCAAAAAAAAAAAAAAAAAAGCTCTTCATCTCTCCTTCTCTCTTTAAGTTCATGTTTTCCTCTCTATTTTTCCTAACTTACTCTATTGCCTTGTTTTAGCTCAAAACCAAAGTATTCCTCCAAGTGGTGCTCCATTCCTACAAGCTTAAGGGACAAGGGACAAATAAAGCTTCTTTTATTAACAAGAAAAAGGCTCCAAAGGTTGTAAAACCCCAACTCAAAATATTTTGGTTTTCTTGCATGCGTATGTAAGCTATGTGTGTTTATTGTTCCATATTTTTAGATACCATGAAACCTTAGGACTTTGTCACTTTTTAATGTTCAAATGCATGATAAATTAAGTCTTGGATGATGTTTTGAAGGTGTTAAAATGTTGGTGGCATGGTAGTTATGGAATAGAAAATGTAAGTGAAAGCATGCACACAAACCACACACTCTATACACTGACCTCGGATTTCTTACAGGATTCGGAACTCATGTTTTATAAATTTTTGGACACTATTTATATGGATAAAGACTAGATCAAGTTATATTTCATTTGAATCTAGTTTGAGCAATTTTGGAGATTTCGTTGATAAGTTATGAATTTTCTACGAACGTGTGACAAAATGCTCCTTATTTCAAAATAATGGATTTTCTGGGAGTAATCAGTTCATGGAAATATATTTTAAAAATTATTTTAAAATACTAAATGAGTTTAGTACCTGAAAGATTTATTTCAAGATTTTTAGAGGTGTTTAAATATTTTTACCAAAATTATTTCGAAAGTTGCACTGTTTCTGGAAATTCTGGAACAATCTGCCATGTTTTGAAAACAAGCCTTACATGAAATAAATTTTATATGTATAATATACATGATAAGGTAGCTACTGTAAAACTTTCATGATTTTTGGGTGAGTTTTGATATTTTTAGAAAATGCTCAAAGTTGGTATGAGTGTAGTCCAAAATGCAAACTGCCCTACTTGAATATTGTTGCTCATGTGTTACCTTCTTGTTAAAAGTCAAGTAAATGTTTTCCATGATAAAACTAGTCTAAATGCTATGTTAGTGAAGGCTATGTGTTGATAAATGCTAAGTGAATGGTATGATGGTTGGTGTTAATTTTAGATTAAGGACTACATGTTTCTTGTTTGCCTTAAAAAGTCCCCATGTTTGGAATTCTTCCGATTTCTGAGAAAAATCGGCTCGAGCACAACTTTTGTAAAATACACTATTAAATACTACATGGACTTAGGGATCTCCATGATTTATTTCAAAAATTTTGAACTAGCCTAAATATTTACAAAAATTATTTTGTTAAGGTCGT